>JAFLJL010002159.1:0-17219 GCA_018398815.1 Conus ventricosus
ATCTAGCGTCAAACACTTTCTGACAGACACCATAATAAAACACATTTCGTCTGTATCAGCGTCAAAACGTGCGACAGCACAACGAAAAACAACACATTTCTGTCTGTATCTACGTCAACACTCGTGCTACAACACCATTGGGGGTGGGGACTGAAAGTGTGGCGGGGCAATACCCCCCCCCCCCCCCCCTTCACTGGGGGGACGAAGTTGGATGGACAGCCCAGGTGGAAACCTCTCCTTCATTTATAAAGGGGGTCTGTAAGTTTGGGTGGACAGGCTTGGTGGAAACCTCTCCTTCATTGTAGAGGGGTCTGTAAGTTTGGGTGGACAGGGGCCCAGGGGGAAGGGATTTTAAGTTTTTTTTGGACGTCAGGGTTAAAGTCTGCCTTGAAGAGGGATCGTAAATTGGATGGACGGGGCCCAGGGGAAGGGGTCGTAAGTTTGGGTGGACAGGCCAGGTGGAAGGGACTGAAGTTGGATGGACAGGGCCCAGGTGGAAAGGATCTGTAAATTGGATAAGGCCTTGGTGAAACGTCTCCTTTATTGAAAGGGACGTAATTTTGGGTGACAGGGGCCCTTGGGGGAAACCCCTTTCCCTTTATTGATTTAAGGGCTGTAAGTTGGGTGGACAGGGGTAGGGAAAGGGGTCTTTGTTGGTGGAAGGTCTAGGTTGAAACGTCGGGTTCATTGATAAGGATCTGTAAGTTGGAGGACAGGCCCCGGTGGAAGGGTCTGTAAGTTGGAGGACAGGGTAGGGGGAAGGGATCTGTAATTGGTGGACAGGGGCCCTTGGGAAAAGTCTCCTTCATTCCCTGCCGACTCCCCCAAAACTGGCAGGGTTTTTTCTGACAGTACAGCTATCTTTTCTTTTTTTCTTTGGGTTTTTTTGTTTTGATTTTTGTTTTTATTGTATTTTTGAGTTTATTATTGTATTATTTTAGTTTATTATTGTTTGTATTTTTTGTTATTTTTGTATTGATTTGAGTTTTATTTTTGTATTGTATTTTAGTTTATTATTGAATTTGGGTTTGAGTTTATATTGTATTTTATTTTAGTTTTTTTTTGTTTGTATTTTTATTTTTTATGTTTGTATTTGAGTTTTTTTTTGTATTGTATTTGGGGTTTATTATTTTTTGTATTTTAGTTTATTATTGTATTGTATTTGAGTTTATTTTTGTATTGTATTTGAGTTTTTTTTATTGATTGTATTTTAGTTCATTATTTATTTTTTTGATTTTTTTATTGTATTGTAATTGAGTTTATTATTGTATTGTATTTTAGTTTATTATTGTATTTTATTTAGTTTTTTATTGTATTGTATTTGGTTTATTTTGTATTGTATTTATTTTTTATTTATTTTATTTGGGTTTTTTTTTTGATTGTATTTTGTTTTTTATTGTATTGTATTTTAGTTTATTATTGTATTGTATTTGATTTATTTTTTTATTGTATTTTAGTTTATTTTGTATTTTATTTGAGTTTATTTTTTTATTGTATTTGAGTTTTTTATTGATTGTATTTTGTTTATTATTGTATTTATTTTAGTTTATTATTGTATTGTATTTTTTTATTATTGTATTTTTTTTTTAGTTTTTATTTTATTGATTTGAGTTTTTTTTGTATTGTATTTTAGTTTATTATTGTTTGTATTTGAGTTTTTTATTTTATTGTATTTTATTTATTATTGTATTGTTTTTATTTATTATTGTATTTATTTGAGTTATTATTTTATTGTATTTTAGTTTTAATTTTTGTATTGTATTTGGTTTATTATTTTATTGTATTTTAGTTTATTATTGTATTGTATTTTTTTATTATTGATTTATTGAGTTTATTATGTATTGTATTTTAGTTTTTTTTTTGTATTGTATTTTAGTTTTTTATTTATTGTATTTGAGTTTATTATTGTTTGTATTTTGTTTATTATTGTATTGTATTTGAGTTTTTTTTTTGTATTTATTTGATTTATTATTGTATTGTATTTGATTTATTATTGTATTTATTTGAGTTTATTTTGTATTGTATTTATTTTTATTGTATTGTATTTGAGTTTATTATTGTTTTGTATTTTTAGTTTATTATTGTATTTTATTTGGGTTTTTATTTATTTTATTTTAGTTTTTTTTGTTTTTATTGTTATTTTTGATTTTTGATTTATTATTTTATTGTATTTTAGTTTTATTAGTATTGTATTTAGGTTTATTAGTTTTGATTAGTTTATTATTGTATTGTATTTGGTTTATTATTTTATTGTATTTGAGTTATTTTTGTATTGATTTGAGTTTATTATTGTATTTATTTGATTTATTATTTTTTGTATTTGATTTATTATTTTTATTTTATTGATTTATTTTTATTGTAGAGTTTTTATGTATTTAGAGTTTTTTTTTGATTTTAAAGGGTTTTTTTTTTTGGGAAAAAAAAATTTATTTTTTTTTATTTTAAAGAATTTATTTTATGAGTATTTATTTTTTTGTTTATTTTTGAATTTTTTTTTTTAATTTTTTTTAAATTTAAATTTTTTAAAATTTTGTTTTTAAAAATTTTTTTTTTTAATTTTTTGTTTTTTTTTTTTTTTAAATGGGGAAAAAAAAATTTTTTTATTTATTTTTTAAAGAAAAATTTTTTTTTTTTTGTTTTTTTAAAAGGGTTTTTTTTTGAGTTTTAAAAAATTTTTTTTTTTAGATTAATTTTTTTTTTTTTAAAAAAAGGTTTTTTTATTAAAATTTTTAATTTTTTTTAGAATTTTTTAAATTTTTTTATTTTTTTATTAAATTTTTTTTTTATTGAATTTAATTTTTTAAAAGGTTTTTAATTTTTTTTTAAATTTTTTTTTTTAAATTTAAATTTAAAAAAAAATTTTTAAAAATTTGTTTTTTTCAAACAAAATTTCTGCAGCACCCATGAAAACCCCCCAAGAAACCTTTTTTTCATAAAAAAAATTTTGGGGGGGGGGGTAAAATTTTTTCCTTAACCCCCAGGCGTTTGTTTCCCCCCCCCCCCCCCTCCCACCCCCGTTTTCGTTTTTTCTTTCCTTTTTCTCCATTCTGCCCCCCTACTGACAAATAGTGGTGCTCTAGTGGCTGTTAACAAAACTTAAAGACGGGCCCGTCACACGCAAGAGAGGTTTACAGCCAGCTGTCGCCCCATCATTTTGGGGATGGGGTGGGGGAGGGGGGGGGGAGAGGGGGATCAGCTTTGTTGGCTAAAAACACGACCAAAAGGGGCTCAGCAAAACCCTGTCACTGACGGGGGGGAAGTTTTCTAGAGGAGTTTCCTGGTTTTTTCTTTTTTTTCTGTTTGTGTGTGTGGTGTGGTGGGTGGTTTTGTGTGTTGGTGTGTGTGTGTGTGATGGTGACGACGTCGGTAGCGTTAAGTGGATGGGGAGGGGGGGGGGGGGGAAAGGGGCACAAAATTTAAATAATTTTGGGGGGAGGGGCAATCGTCAGAAGTGACAAACCGTGCTGAATCAGAACTTTCAACGGGGTTTTAAGAGAGAGAGAGAGGGGAGAGAGAGAGAGAGAGAGAGAGAACGAACGGTATTCAGAGAGAGAGAGAAGGGAGAGAGAGAGGGAGAGAGAGAGAGGGGAAAAGAGAAGAAAAATAAAAAGAAGAAAAGTAAACATTAAAGAAAGGTGATTCAGAAGAGAGAACGAGACAGAGACAGAGACAGAGAGAGAGAAAAAAAAAGAAAAGAAGAAAAGTAAACATTTAAAGAAAGGTGATTCAGAGAGAGAGAAGAGAGAGAGAAAGAGAGAGAGAGAGAGAGAGAGAGAGAGAGAGAGAGAGAGAGAGAGAAACTCAAAACTCAAACTCAAATAGTTTGATTTCAAAGGCCACCATCCTATCTGCAATGAGGTCAAGAACAAAAGTAGAACACACACGCGCTCGGCGCATATACTGAAAACTATGAAAGAAAATATTTGCATAACAACATGTTCTTCCTGAAATTACTCTGGCATTTGTGTGTTAACTGTAACAGTTCCTCTCTTCGTTTTAGTGCTTTGAAAATGAACATAGCTACAGTGCGCGTTACTATTCTCTTTTCATTTTGCAGTAAAAGAAGTAATGACGCTTGATGAACATTTCTAGTATGAGGCAGAATGTATTTATCTCTTAATCTTTACCAGGATGGACAAACAATCAAAAAATGTATTTCGTCCTCGATTTGATGACAGAATGGACAGTTTTTGGAGTTAAGTGAATATCTTTGATGGACATTCAAATCAGTAATACCAAGTCGAAATCTCATGAACACTTTGCGAAATTAAGGAATTGTGATATCAGTTTAAAAAATTCTCAGGCTGCCATAAGGATTTGAAGGAACAATATGTTGAATATCAAGAGAGAAGAAAATAAAGACAAGGGAAGTAATCGTTCAACGGAACGGTGATTCAGCTAGGGATAGTAGGTTCACAGATGCTGGGGGAAAAAGACTCTTTGGTATGACTAGCATACAGGAGGATGTTTGATTACAGACGTACAGACCAACAACATCACTACCAGTAACAACAACAACAACAATGCCACGGGAGTGCAGAGGGGGTGGTTTGTGAAAGGGGGGGTGAGGTGGGATGGGGTCGGGGCGGAGCAGGCTGTGAAATGTTTTTATAGTTTGATTTTATGCCAGCAGCGACACGTTTGTGCGCCATGTTGAAAGAATATGCGTGACGATTAAAAAAACCCATTTTGTCTTTTTTCATTTCATTTTTGTCAGTTAGTTTCTTTCTTTTTTTTATTTGTCTATTCGTTTATTTATTTGCTTATCGATTTATTTATTTCTTCATTGGGAAGTGTTCTTTTTTCCCTGGGAAAGGGAATGTAAAAGGGCGGGAAATGCTGTTCTCTCCCTTTCACCCCATCCTCCCACCACACCTGTACCCACCCCGTTGTCCCCTCCCCTCGAGACTGCCACGTCACATAGCTTCTCTCTCTCTCTTTCTCTCTCTCCCTCCCTCTCTCTCTCCCTCTCTCACCCCTCTCTCTCCTCTCTCTCTCCCTCTCTCTCCCCCACCTCTCTTTCTCTCTCCCTCCCTCTCTCTCTCCCCCCTCTCTCTCCCTCTCTCTCTCCCTCTCTTCTCTCATAAAAAGTATTGGGATCTGTCATATTGCGCCGGAGAACCCGAGAGGCCCATGGGGGAGAGGGACTCCACTTTCCGCCCCAGCAGTCGACAGCAGCTCCATCACAGTGACGTCACTTCCAGTAGTTCCCACAAGCCGGCGCGCGCGTGTCTAAGTGTGCGCATGTCTGCAGTGGGGCGCTGTGCTGTGCTGTCTGGCCACAGCCCCGCGGCATGCCGGGAGATTGTGTTGGGGACAGCGGGCAACTGGACGTCACTGACGGTCTCAACAAATGATGGATGCCACCAGGCCATTTGGTTTATTAAAAATAAACAGATAGATAAATAATGAAAAATGTTTTTGTAAAGCGAAAGAAACAAAATAAGAAAAAAGGGGGGTGGGGTGGGGGTGGGGTGGGGGGGGTGAGATGTAGGGGAGGGATGTCTGAAGCGGGGATGTGTGGGGTGATGTTGGACGAGGTGGGGGTGGGGATGCAGGGGAGGAGCAGGATGCGGAGGTGGGTTATGGCGATTTGGAGGAGTGAGGGGAAACGACTGCTTCGGTATTTTTTTTTTAAATAATTATTATTTTTGCTGTAGTTTCCTGTTTTCTTTTCTTTTTTGTTTTTGATTTAAATACATTGATTTATTTCTTCTTCTACTGCTTCTTCTTCTTCTTGTTCTTGCTCTTCTTCTTCTCTTCCTCCTCCTTTTTCTTCTTCACCGTGTCATTCTTCTCTTTTTCCTCCTCTCTCCTCCTCCTCCTCGTCCTCCTCCTCCTGCTCCTCCTTCTTCTTCTTCTCCTCATTCTTCTTCTTCTTCTTCTTCTTCTTCTTCTTCTTCTTCTTTTTCTTCTTCTTCTTCTTCTTCTTCTTCTTCTTCTTCTTTCTTCTTCTCTTCTTCTTCTTCTTCTTCTTCTTCTTCTTCTTCTTCTTCTTCTTCTTCTTCTTCTCCTTCTTCCGCTTCTTCTTCTTCCCCTCTTCTTCTTCTTCTTCTTCTTCTTCTTCTTCTTCTTCTTCTTCTTCTCTTCTTCTAACTCAAACCTGAGCGAGATACCACGCTGTGAATGCCTGCTACAACCTGCATGACCTGCGTAGCTTATAATTTTTCAATCCTGATCATGCTACAACCTGCATGACCTACGTAGCTTATAATTTGTCAATCCTGATCGTACAACATGGGGCAGGAGGGATTCCCACACACGTATAATGCAAACCAACAAAGACACACACTCTCTCTCCTCTCTCTCTCTCTCTCTCTCTCTCTCTCTCTCCTTCTCTCTCTCTCTCTCTGTTCATCTTACACATCAATAACCATGCACAATGACCCCTCTCTCCCCCCCCCCTCCTTTGCTCCGCCATTTGCCAGACTGTATCTCATTTTATTACTGGAAAACACACCACTATGGAAAGGTTACACACCACTAGGAAGGTTACACACCACTATGGACAGGTTCCTAGCAGAATGTATTGCTAGTACTACTGGGGGGGGGGGGGGGGGGGGGGGGGGGGGGGAGAGGGGGAGGGGAGGGGGGGAGAGAGGAGAGAGAGAGAGAAGAGAGAGAGAGAGAGTATAAGTTGATTTATTTCACTGATCAAAACGTTATCTTATTTTTAAATCAGATTTTGCGAGAGCCTGTAAAACCGGCTTTGAGTCACCATTGTGGCAATAGGATCTCGGAAAAGTGGAGAAGATTTGAAATGGGAGTGAAGTGAAGTGACTGTTGAACGATTTTCGCCGAACGGTGCAGGTGTAATTTTCCTCTTGAAAACGTACTTAGAGCGCACCTGTCTCTTTGTCTTGCTGAAGACACGGATCTCTTTGAGTAGACGTGTAGACATCTTGATAGCATCTACAGTCCCCGTGCTGCCTCACAGAAGGCTCCGGAATCACTTCACGTTCCCTTTCCCACCTCGGTGAATGATTCAGATCACAGCTTATCGAAAGAAGCTGTCACGTTTGGCAGTGAGCGGGTCTTGCATGGAATTCGAGTTCTGCCAAGCTGATTCCTGGTCCAGGAAAAGTTCGTGTGATGATGTGTGTCCACCGTGAGTGAGAGGACCACGGATTTTCGTAGGGAGGCGTGGTTTGGGTTTTGTGGGGAAAAACAACAAAACGGATTTCCATAGAGAGCAAGGCAAGGTTTGGGGGTTTGTGGGGGAAAAAAAGATCAAGGATTTTCGTAGTGAGAAGACGTGGCTTGGGGGTGGGGGTGGGTTGTGGGGAAAAAAAGACTCCGGATTTTCCGAGAAAGAAAGGCTTGTGGGGAGGGGGGTGGGGGGGTGGGGGGGGGGGGCAGAGATCATGGCTTTCCGTAGAGAGAAAGGCGTGGTTTGTGGTTTGTGGGATGTAAGACCACTGATTACCTTAGAAAGGAAGGTGTGGTTGTGAGAAGTAAGACCACTGATTACCTTAGAAAGGAAGACGTGGTATGGGGGTTGTGAGAAGTAAGACCACTGATTACCTTAGAAAGGAAGGTGTGGTTGTGAGAATTAAGACCACTGATTACCTTAGAAAGGAAGGTGTGGTTGTGAGAAGTAAGACCACTGATTACCTTAGAAAGGAAGGCGTGGTTGTGAGAAGTAAGACCACTGATTACCTTAGAAAGGAAGACGTGGTATGGGGGTTGTGAGAATAAGACCACTGATTACCTTAGAAAGGAAGGCGTGGTTGTGAGAATAAAGACCACTGATTACCTTAGAAAGGAAGGTGTGGTTGTGAGAAGTAAGACCACTGATTACCTTAGAAAGGAAGGTGTGGTATGGGGTTGTGAGAAGTAAGACCACTGATTACCTTAGAAAGGAAGGTGTGGTTGTGAGAAGTAAGACCACTGATTACCTTAGAAAGGAAGGTGTGGTTGTGAGAAGTAAGACCACTGACTACCTTAGAAAGGAAGTGTGGTATGGGGGTTGTGAGAAGTAAGACCACTGATTACCTTAGAAAGGAAGACGTGGTATGGGGGTTGTGAGAAGTAAGACCACTGATTACCTTAGAACGGAAGGTGTGGTTGTGAGAAGTAAGACCACTGATTACGTTAGAAAGGAAGGTGTGGTATGGGGGTTGTGAGAAGTAAGACCACTGATTACCTTAGAAAGGAAGACGTGGTATGGGGTTGTGAGAAGTAAGACCACTGATTACCTTAGAAAGGAAGGTGTGGTTGTGAGAAGTAAGACCACTGATTACCTCAGAAAGGAAGGTGTGGTATGGGGGTTGTGAGAAGTAAGACCACTGATTACCTTAGAAAGGAAGGTGTGGTGTGAGAAGTAAGACCACTGATTACCTTAGAAAGGAAGGTGTGGTTGTGAGAAGTAAGCCACTGATTACCTTAGAAAGGAAGGCGTGGTTGTGAGAAGTAAGACCACTGATTACCTTAGAAAGGAAGACGTGGTATGGGGGTTGTGAGAAGTAAGACCACTGATTACCTTAGAAAGGAAGACGTGGTTGTGAGAAGTAAGACCACTGATTACCTTAGAAAGGAAGGCGTGGTTGTGAAAAGTAAGACCACTGATTACCTTTGAAAGGAAGCCGTGGTTGTGAGAAGTAAGACCACTGATTACCTTAGAAAGGAAGGTGTGGTTGTGAGAAGTAAGACCACTGATTACCTTAGAAAGGAAGGCGTGGTTGTGAGAAGTAAGACCACTGATTACCTTAGAAAGGAAGGTGTGGTATGGGGGTTGTGAGAAGTAAGACCACTGATTACCTTAGAAAGGAAGGCGTGGTTGTGAGAAGTAAGACCACTGATTACCTTAGAAAGGAAGGGGTGGTTGTGAGAAGTAAGACCACTGATTTCCTTAGAAAGGAAGGTGTGGTATGGGGGTTGTGAGAAGTAAGACCACTGATTACCTTAGAAAGGAAGGTGTGGTTGTGAGAAGTAAGACCACTGATTACCTTAGAAAGGAAGATGTGGTTGTGAGAAGTAAGACCACTGGTTACCTCAGAAAGGAAGGTGTGGGGATGGGGGTTGTGAGAAGTAAGACCACTGATTACCTTAGAAAGGAAGGTGTGGTTGTGAGAAGTAAGACCACTGATTACCTTAGAAAGGAAGACGTGGTATGGGGGTTGTGAGAAGTAAGACCACTGATTACCTTAGAAAGGAAGGTGGGGTTGTGGAAGTAAGACCACTGATTACCTTAGAAAGGAAGACGTGGTAATGGGGTTGTGAGAAGTAAGACCACTGATTACCTTAGAAAGGAAGGTGGGGTTGTGAGAAGTAAGACCACTGATTACCTTAGAAAGGAAGACGTGGTTGTGAGAAGTAAGACCACTGATTACCTTAGAAAGGAAGACGTGGTATGGGGTTTTTGAGAAGTAAGACCACTGATTACCTTAGAAAGGAAGGTGGGTTGTGAAGTAAGACACTGATCCTTAGAAAGAAGGTGTGGTTGGGTGTAGAAGTAAGACACTGATTACCTTAGAAAGGAAGGTGTGGTATGGGGGTTGTGAGAAGTAAGACTTCGGATCTCCCAAGAGAGGAAGGCGTGGTTTGGGTTTTATGGAGACCACAGAGCTCCCTAAGAAGGCGTGGTCTGGGTTTTATGGAGACCACATAGCTCCCTAAGAAGGCGTGGTTTGGGTTTTATGGAGACCACAGAGCTCCCTAAGAAGGCGTGGTCTGGGGGGTTGGGGGCTGTAGACCACGTACTTTCCTCAGAAGGCGTGGTTTTTTTTTGTTTTTGTTTTTTTTTTTTTGGGGGGGGGGGGGTAGAGTAAGTTCACCGACTTCCCTAAGAAGACTGAATTTGGGTTGCGAGAAGTAAGATCACGGATTTTCCACGAAAGGAAGAGGGTTGGGGGAGGGGGGGGGAGGGTGGGTGTGAGAAGTGAGGCAACGGATGCCTCTAGAGAGTAAGCGTGGTATGGAGTTGTGAAAAGTAAGACAATGGAATTCCCTGGACAGGAAGGCGTGGTGTGGGATTGATAGGAAGTAGGCCAAGGATTCTTCTAGACAGGAAGGCGTGGTGTGGGATTGATAGGAAGTAGGCCAAGGATTCTTCTAGACAGGAAGGCGTGGTGTGGGATTGATAGGAAACAGATTAAGGATTCTTCTAGACAGGAAGGCGTGGTGTGGAATTGATAGGAAACAGATTAAGGATTCTTCTAGACAGGAAGGCGTGGTGTGGGATTGATAGGAAACAGATTAAGGATTCTTCTAGACAGGAAGGCGTGGTTTGCAGTTTGTAGAAGTAGAGCACAGTGTTTCTTTGCAAAGCGTGGTGTGGGGTGTGGGGTGTGGGGTGTTGGGGGGTGGGGTGTGGGGGGTGGGGGGTGGGGTGTGGGGTGTGGGGGGGTGGGTGTGGGGTGTGGGGTGTGGGGTGAAGTCACTGATCACTCTGATCAGGGCAATGAGATGTACCCCGGTGTGTTCTGATCAGGCAATGAGATGTACCCCGGTGTGTTCTGATCAGGGCAATGAGATGTACCCCGGTGTGTTCTGATCAGAGCAATGAGATGTACCCCGGTGTGTTCTGATCAGGGCAATGAGATGTACCCGGTGTGTTCTGATCAGGGCAATGAGATGTACCCCGGTGTGTTCTGATCAGGGCAATGAGATGTACCCCGGTGTGTTCTGATCAGGGCAATGAGATGTACCCCGGTGTGTTCTGATCAGGCAATGAGATGTACCCCGGTGTGTTCTGATCAGGGCAATGAGATGTTACCCGTGTGTTCTGATCAGGGCAATGAGATGTACCCGGTGTGTTCTGATCAGGGCAATGAGATGTACCCCGGTGTGTTCTGATCAGGGCAATGAGATGTACCCCGGTTGTGTTCTGATCAGGTCAATGAGATGTACCCCGGTGTGTTCTGATCAGGGCAATGAGATGTACCCTGGTGTGTTCTGATCAGGGCAATGAGATGTACCCCGGTGTGTTCTGATCAGGGCAATGAGATGTACCCCGGTGGTTCTGATCAGGGCAATGAGATGTACCCCGGTGTGTTTCTGATCAGGGCAATGAGATTACCCCGGTGTGTTCTGATCAGGGCAATGAGATGTACCCCGGTGTGTTCTGATCGGGCAATGAGATGTACCCCGGTGTGTTCTGATCAGGGCAATGAGATGTACCCCGGTGTGTTTCTGATCAGGGCAATGAGATGTACCCCGGTGTGTTCTGATCAGGGCAATGAGATGTACCCCAGTGTGTTCTGATCAGGCAATGAGATGTACCCCGGTGTGTTGTTCTGATCAGGGCAATGAGATGTACCCCCCGGTGTGTTTGATCAGGGCAATGAGATGTACCCCGGTGTGTTCTGATCAGGGCAATGAGATGTACCCCGGTGTGTTCTGATCAGGGCAATGAGATGTACCCCGGTGTGTTCATGATCAGGGCAATGAGATGTACCCCGGTGTGTTCTGATCAGGGCAATGAGATGTACCCCGGTGTGTTCTGATCAGGGCAATGAGATGTACCCCGGTGTGTTCTGATCAGGGCAATGAGATGTACCCCGGTGTGTTCTGATCAGGGCAATGAGATGTACCCCGGTGTGTTCTGATCAGGGCAATGAGATGTACCCCGGTGTGTTCTGATCAGGGCAATGAGATGTACCCCGGTGTGTTCTGATCAGGGCAATGAGATGTACCCCGGTGTGTTCTGATCAGGGCAATGAGATGTACCCCGGTGTGTTCTGATCAGGGCAATGAGATGTACCCCGGTGTGTTCTGATCAGGCAATGAGATGTACCCCGGTGTGTTCTGATCAGGGCAATGAGATGTACCCCGGTGTGTTCTGATCAGGGCAATGAGATGTACCCCGGTGGTGTTCTGATCAGGGCAATGAGATGTACCCCGGTGTGTTCTGATCAGGGCAATGAGATGTACCCGGTGTGTTCTGATCAGGGCAATGAGATGTACCCCGGTGTGTTCTGATCAGGGCAATGAGATGTACCCCGGTGTGTTCTGATCAGGGCAATGAGATGTACCCGGTGTGTTCTGATCAGGGCAATGAGATGTACCCCGGTGTGTTCTGATCAGGGCAATGAGATGTACCCCGGTGTGTTCTGATCAGGGCAATGAGATGTACCCCGGTGTGTTCTGATCAGGGCAATGAGATGTACCCGGTGTGTTCTGATCAGGGCAATGAGATGTACCCCGGTGTGTTCTGATCAGGCAATGAGATGTACCCCGGTGTGTTCTGATCAGGGCATGAGATGTACCCCGGTGTGTTCTGATCAGGGCAATGAGATGTACCCCGGTGTGTTCTGATCAGGGCAATGAGATGTACCCCGGTGTGTTCTGATCAGGGCAATGAGTGTACCCCGGTGTGTTCTGATCAGGGCAATGAGATGTACCCCGGTGTGTGTTCTGATCAGGCAATGAGATGTACCCCGGTGTGTTCTGATCAGGGCAATGAGATGTACCCCGGTGTGTTCTGATCAGGGCAATGAGATGTACCCCGGTGTGTTCTGATCAGGGCAATGAGATGTACCCCGGTGTGTTCTGATCAGGGCAATGAGATGTACCCCGGTGTGTTCTGATCAGGGCAATGAGATGTACCCCGGTGTGTTCTGATCAGGGCAATGAGATGTTACCCCGGTGTGTTCTGATCAGGGCAATGAGATGTACCCCGGTGTGTTCTGATCAGGGCAATGAGATGTACCCCGGTGTGTTCTGATCAGGGCAATGAGATGTACCCGGTGTGTTCTGATCAGGGCAATGAGATGTTACCCCGGTGTGTTCTGATAGGGCAATGAGATGTACCCCGGTGTGTTCTGATCAGGGCAATGAGATGTACCCGGTGTGTTCTGATCAGGGCAATGAGATGTACCCCGGTGTGTTCTGATCAGGGCAATGAGATGTACCCCGGTGTGTTCTGATCAGGGCAATGAGATGTACCCCGGTGTGTTCTGATCAGGCAATGAGATGTACCCCGGTGTGTTCTGATCAGGGCAATGAGATGTACCCGGTGTGTTCTGATCAGGGCAATGAGATGTACCCCGGTGTGTTTCTGATCAGGGCAATGAGATGTACTCCGGTGTGTTCTGATCAGGGCAATGAGATGTACCCCGGGGTGTTCTGATCAGGGCAATGAGATGTACTCCGGTGTGTTCTGATCAGGGCAATGAGATGTACCCCGGTGTGTTCTGATCAGGGCAATGAGATGTACCCCGGTGTGTTCTGATCAGGGCAATGAGATGTACCCAGTGTGTTCTGATCAGGGCAATGAGATGTACCCCGTGTGTTCTGATCAGGGCAATGAGATGTACCCCGGTGTGTTCTGATCAGGGCAATGAGATGTACCCCGGTGTGTTCTGATCAGGGCAATGAGATGTACCCCGGTGTGTTCTGATCAGGGCAATGAGATGTACCCCGGTGTGTTCTGATCAGGGCAATGAGATGTACCCCGGTGTGTTCTGATCAGGGCAATGAGATGTACCCCGGTGTGTTCTGATCAGGGCAATGAGATGTACCCGGTGTGTTCTGATCAGGGCAATGAGATGTACCCCGGTGTGTTCTGATCAGGGCAATGAGATGTACCCCGGTGTGTTCTGATCAGGGCAATGAGATGTACCCCGGTGTGTTCTGATCAGGGCAATGAGATGTACCCCGGTGTGTTCTGATCAGGGCAATGAGATGTACCCCGGTGTGTTCTGATCAGGGCATGAGATGTACCCCCGGTGTGTTCTGATCAGGGCAATGAGATGTACCCCGGTGTGTTCTGATCAGGGCAATGAGATGTACCCCGGTGTGTTCTGATCAGGGCAATGAGATGTACCCCGGTTGTGTTCTGATCAGGGCAATGAGATGTACCCCGGTGTGTTCTGATCAGGGCAATGAGATGTACCCCGGTGTGTTCTGATCAGGGCAATGAGATGTACCCCGTGGTGTTCTGATCAGGGCAATGAGATGTACCCCGGTGTGTTCTGATCAGGGCAATGAGATGTACCCCGGTGTGTTCTGATAAGGGCAATGAGATGTACCCCGGTGTGTTCTGATAAGGGCAATGAGATGTACCCCGGTGTGTTTTGTGGTGAAGGAAAACGACTATGCATGATAAACTCGGTGCATTTTTTTTTTCAAGAACACACTTGAGAACACAAAACAACCCTTCATAACAGCATGTGAGTGTAGGCAGCAGAACAACATGACAGTCATAACAACATGTGAGTGTAGGCAGCAGAACAACATGACAGTCATAACAACATGTGAGTGTAGCAGCAGAACAACATGACAGCCATAACAGCATGTGAGTGTAGGCAGCAGAACAACATGACAGCCATAACAGCATGTGAGTGTAGGCGCAGAACAACATGACAGTCATAACAGCATGGAGTGTAGGCAGCAGAACAACATGGACAGTCATAACAACTGTGAGTGTAGGCAGCAGAACAACATGACAGTCATAACAGCATGTCGGTGTAGACAGCAGAACAACATGACAGTCATAACAGCATGTCGGTGTAGACAGCAGAACAACACGACAGCCATAACAACATGTCAGTGTAGACAGTAGAACAACATGACAGCCAGTTGTTGTAACAGAGGCCTGCTGTTGGCTTTCTGAAAATACTTTCGGCAGATTCATCGTGATCCTTGCTGTTGCCTTTCTGAAAATAACTTTCGGCAGATTCATCGTGATCCTTGCTGTTGCCTTTCTGAAAATACTTTCGGCAGATTCATCGTGATCCTTGCTGTTGGCTTTCTGAAAATACTTTCGGCAGATTCATCGTGATCCTTGCTGTTGCCTTTCTGAAAATACTTTCGGCAGATTCATCGTGATCCTTGGTTATAGATTGTAGATATTCACTATTCACTCTATCATTTCCATTGTAGATATTCACTATTCACTCTATCATTCCATGTACATATTCACTATTCACTCTAATCATCCATTGTAGATATTCACTATTCACTCAATCATTCCATTCCAAGCGCGTTTTTTGCTAAGATCGACTCCAGATTTTTACGTATGTTATCATATCAAAAGAATGAATCTAGTATTTTGACATTCTCTCTCTCTCTCTCTCTCTCTCTCTCTCTCTCTCTCTCTCTCTCTCTCTCTCTCTCTCTCTCTGTCATTGTGCATACGTGCGCGCGCGCGCGTCCTTTGTGTGTGTTGTGTGTGTGTGTGTGTGTGTGTGTGTGTGTGTGTTGTGCGCGCGCGCGCGCGCGCGCGCGCTCACATTGACATGCATACAGACGCAAATGAATTTTTTTGGTCGGTGTTAGTCAGCAGGTACAAATACCCTGACAAAAATCTCACACCCATGGGGCAATAAATTTGACGTGAGGGGTAAAGAAAAATCACATCACGTCTCACCTTACCAACTCCCCTCCCCCCCCCCTCGGATTCCCACCCCCACTCCCCCCCCCCCCCCCCCCCCCCCGCCAGTCAACTTCCACCCCCCAACCCCAACCCCACCCGCACCGCCCCCCCCCCCCCCCCCCATACCGCTCCCACCTCTCCCCCCTTCCTCCATTCTATGGACCTGCCCCCTCATGCGGTTGAAATGTATTTCATGACGAGGGATTCCGTCGCCGCCTTCAAAACGTCCACAGCGAACTCCAGGCCCGCGGGTGGCGGGACAGACAATACACCCCGTACAACAGTCTCCCTTTGTCGCCCAGTCTCTGGGGCCCTTCCCCCCCCCCCCCCTCCTCCCCCCCCCCCATTCCTCCCCACTTCTCCCCCTCCCCCACCAACCTGCCCCTCCACCTCACCAGCGCCCCCCACCCACCTACACACCCTCCTGACCTTTTTTTTTTAAAAGTCCTTTATTCCTTATCTCTCTTTTTATCGCCCGCCCCACCCCCGTCTCGTCCCCTAGCCCCCCCCCCCCCCCCCCCCCCGTCTCTCCCACCTCACCTGATCTTCTTCTCCGTCTCAGGCAACCCAGGTATCTGTTTTAATAAACAGGAGAGGTGGGCGGGAGGTGGGTAGGTTGGGGGTGGGGTGGGGTGGGGTGGAGGTGGGGGGCAGAGGGGAGGGGAAGGGAGAGGAAGGAGTGAAGGGGGGAGGGGTGGAGGAGAGGGGTGTGTTTGGCTTTGTCCCAGAGCTGTGCCGACAGGGGAGCGGTATAATGAAGTTGGACGACAGTGTGGAAGGGTGGATGGGTGAGTGGTATAGGTGTATAGAGACGACTGCCTCTAGGTCAGGTATTGAAGGCATAATGGGTGGGTGGTATAGGTGTATAGAGACGACTGCCTCTAGTCAGGTATTGAAGGCATAATGGGTGGTGGTATAGGTGTATAGAGACGACTGCCTCTAGGTCAGGTATTGAAGGCATAATGGGTGGGTGGTATAGGTGTATAGAGACGACTGCCTCTAGGTCAGGTATTGAAGGCATAATGGGTGGGTGGTATAGGTGTATAGAGACGACTGCCTCTAGGTCAGGTATTGAAGGCATAATGGGTGGGTGGTATATGTGTATAAAGACGACTGCCTCTAGTCAGGTATTGAAGGCATAATGGTGGTGGTATATGTGTATAGAGACGACTGCCTCGGTCAGGTATT
This sequence comes from Conus ventricosus, assembly GCA_018398815.1. NCBI lineage: Eukaryota > Metazoa > Mollusca > Gastropoda > Neogastropoda > Conidae > Conus > Conus ventricosus. The sequence goes on from JAFLJL010002159.1 coordinate 16,508, forward strand.
GAAGGCATAATGGGTGGTGATATGTGTATAGAGACGACTGCCTCTAGGTCAGTATTGAAGGCATTAATGGGTGACGACTACCTCTAGGTCAGGTATTGAAGGCATAATGGTGAGTGGTATATAGAGACGACTGCCTCTAGGTCAGGTATTGAAGGCATAATGGGTGGTGGTATATGTGTATAGAGACGACTGCCTCTAGGTCAGGTATTGAAGGCATAATGGGTGCGTGTGGTATTTATATGTGAGTATAAGAGACGACTGCCTCTAGGTCAAGTATTGAAGGCATAATGGGTGTTGGACGACTCCTCTAGGTCAGGTATTGAAGGCATAATGGGTGAGTGGTATGTATAGAGACGACTGCCTCTAGGTCAGTATTGAAGGCATAATGGGTGAGTGTATGTATAGAGACGACTGCCTCTAGGTCAGGTATTGAAGGCATAATGGGTGAGTGGTAATAGAGACGACTACCTCTAGGTCAGGTATTGAAGGCATAAATGGGTGAGTGGTATATGTGTATAGAGACGACTGCCTCTAGGTCAGGTATTGAAGGCATAATGGGTGATGTGGATATGTGTATAGAGACGACTGCCTCTAGGTCAGGTATTGAAGCATAATGGGTAAGTGGTATACAAGAACGCTACCTCTAGGTCAGGTATTGAAGGCATAATGGTAATGGTATATAGAGACGACTGCCTCTAGGTCAGGTATTGAA
>JAFLJL010002160.1:0-28387 GCA_018398815.1 Conus ventricosus
CGCCAATCTGCGACAAAGCGGAGCTGGCGGCGACGGTAGCCGGTGGGCGCTGTGCCCCCGATCATCTTCATACTCGGATAGATCGTCTTCGATCGCCTTTTTCTGCAGTTTGTGGAGCGAGATGCCTGAGTTTCGGAGCCATGTTGCTGGGTCCGAGCTCCAGCACATCCAACTAGCCCGGGGGAGATGCTGGTGGGGATGCTAGCTGGAGGCTAGCACGAGCTGCTGGCACTTGGTGTCATGGCGCATGAGCTACTTTGTGCCCAATTCTTGGCACGTTCTGATCATCCTTTTCCGGTTGTAGCATGGCACTTGATCCCAAGATGTCAACCTATAATTAGAAACAAAAATTTTGATCGCGCACGTGCCACAGGGTAGCATCTACCCCTGCACAACGACACTGTGCTGGCACTTTCTGAAAAAACGCATCGCCGCAGATTGGCATATGCCCGCACTGGTCCGCTTTGAAACTTTCCCTTGATCCAGATTCGGAAATCGGAACCAGACGTCGAATTGGGAAGCCCAGGTACGCAAGGTTCTCACCGACACGAAGCCGCAAAAACCAGGGCAAAATGTTTTTCCCGATCTTGCTAGCTGTAGGAAAGGCCCAAAACGATGACCCCACCGTGAGATTTCAGCCAAAAGCCTGCGCATGCACGTGAGTACTTGCACAACATTACATGTTGGCAAGGGAGCGCATGCGCGACAATACGAATGGCAAGGCACATGTGCGCCTGTACCCACGCGCAGGCGAGGGTTCTACCACACAGCCTTTCCCTCAGCATGGGTGCACTCGACAGCAACTCTGCGCAGCCAGTGTGAGGCTGAAGGGGGGACAGAATCTTCAGCAGAGCAGCGTTCTGTAGACAACAGGGGGCATCGCCATCGCAAGTGCGGGGGCACTGGAAGGGGGACGTCGGAGTCAAGCATAAGAGCGCCCAAGAGCTCCCCAAAACACATGCATGCAAGGCATGGAACGTGTCCGTTTACACCACCCAGGCACAGAACGTCTGCTTGCTTTGTGGCCAGAAGCGCACCTGCAATGAGAGCATGGCCCGACTCCAGCCAGAGGGGTCTGTAAAGCGAGAAGCATCTTTTTGAAGATAAAGCCAATGATGGCTAAACGCGAAGGTGAGGAAGCCCTGGGCACTGCTGGTACCTCGGCGTTGGCTATCATGTAGCCTGCTAGGATACACTGCACGGGGAGAAGAAGAGTTGGGATGCCGAACATGGGAAGAAAAGAAAACCATTGCCATATACTATTAGTGCGTACACAACCAAATCGCCGAGGGATGCGCAAGAGAGGTGGCGGGACGGCGCAGCTTGTTGACGCTGGAAACAGGCACCATTCGGCCACAGAAATCGGAGATGTCAGCGCGGATATGAGGGATCGCAGGCACAGAGAAGCCACTTGAAGTTTACTTCTGGGGAAAACGGAGGCAGCTTGTGCAGATCGAGCACAAGGGTGCGAAAGTGATGGAATGAGCTGAGGCGCACCAGGTATGCCACCTCGTAATAGAAATCTTTCGAAAAACAGAGAAAGCGATCCAGTACGCCTTCTCGTCAGGTATCCAGCTACTTGGCTGCAGGCGGAGGAGCACGAGGGTGACGAATGAAGACCAGCGCAAGTGCGGTTAGTCCATGAACTTGAAGGGCCCTGCTCAAAAAAGATGTAGAGCCCCGGGGAAAAAAGCATCTGTACGGGAGACAGTGTATTGGGCGCTGCGCTCAGCATGCTCAGGTGCGCAAGCACTACTCGTGCTTCGTGCTCCCTCGCGCTGGCAGCACTGAGCACGATAGCGATGGAAAAGATGTCTTTAGCCAAAGACTCTCCTTTAAAAAGCACTCGCAACGATCAAACGAAGCACGAGGAGACGCGACCACAATAGAGAGGCACACCTGTATGGTCCAGTTTATGACAAGGATGTGCGCATAGCGAAGGAACGGCTGCTTTGGGTTCTCGGCGTCACCCGGGCCCTATGGAAGGGGATACGAGCAGGTAGCTGAGGAAAGTCATGGAGAAGGGATGAATCAGAAAAACAAACCTCGCCCGATCTGATTTGTCACTGTCCACAGGGTCACTGACGGGGATTGACGCCGTACCACACAATCGAGCCCCCGGCTGGAACCAGAATGGTGACGAGGATGCCCCACCTGTATGGCTGTGCACGGGGCGTGGATGCACGGCATGGACAGCAAGGTTTACAGCAAGGAGCATATCCCTGCAGCATTAGCATGGATGGGATCGCGAGTGGCATTGCAAACGTCCACGGCCATCATGTGTTCAGCGGTGCGTCGATCGATGCACGTGCGACGTGCTACGTTTGGCCCAAGCAGCAATGCTTCAGTTGGCATGGCAATGTGCATGTCGCTGTGGCTGCATCGAGGCGAACCGCGCGCAGAGGTGGGGCGCATAGCTTCACAGAAAGACGTTTCACATTTCTGCGTTCATTGCGGCTGTCGATGCTTTGCATGAGGGCGAGCACAGGGAAAGCCTCGCACGCCCAGTTGACCCAATTCCAGCGGGAGCCCAACTTTTGCAGCCCTAGCCAACACTTTGGTGGCCACAGCCGCATCGCTTTTGGGGGCGCTGGTGCGCTCCTACGTTGACGGCGGCTGAGGGGATGGGGGGGAAGCTTTTTCGGGTGTTGGCCGGCCTGTTCGGCAGCGGCCCATCTCCATGTCGCTCAGATCTACATCGTCGACAGCGTCGCCATTACCGGGCGTTGGCTTGTCAGCCTGCATCTCCTGCATGTACGGCGGGGATGCGTAAATGTGTGAGAGGTCTGGGTGACAGCAAGCTGACATCGCTGTCAGAGTTGCATTCGCGGGGCGGCGCGTCCGGGGCTCGCGCCCACGAGGTCAGGGAAAAAGGCGCTATTGCAGCTTTTGAGAGGAGAGGGGTTACATGCGGTGCAGCATGCAGCGTCCCGACAGTGCTTTGCGGTCATTGCGTACCGGCATTGCACGAATGACGGAAGCGCTCCACGCTCCGAAGCAACACCTCAGCGCTTGCGAGAGAAAGCGAAGAGTAAAGGGAAAGGCCGTCGCCTCCCCGCGAGTGCTACAGGCCGGAGCTCAACAGAGCCAAGCTTCGCGTCGCGGGGGCCCCACGGTGCAGACGCCTGGTGCCGACCGTCTGGGCAACCGCGTGTGAGCTGCCGCGAGCGTGATAAAATGCGGGCTGTGCCAGTGTCACATTCTAAGGCGGGATATTCGCTGTCAGTGAAGGCCCTGCAGCGGCCCTGAGCCCTCGATGCTGTCAGCTGTTCCACAGCGGGACGGGGTTGCGTCTCAATGACAGCACAGTGCAAAGCAAAGCTTTATCGGTTTTAGCGTGGTCCTTACGCTGCCGCCCGCAGCGTCTGCAGCTCCATGCGGGGTGCCCTGTGACGGATTCAAGCTTAAACCCTCCTTGGCTTCCTCGGTGCTCGTCGACGCGACCAGATTCGCCTCACATGCTATGCTGTCTATGTTTGGGAGGCTGTGTAGCCCCGTGCAGTAGACCTGCAAGGAGCAGCTCCGTGAAAATCCCAAACGGCAGCAAACGTTCGACCGTCGCTGCCTTACGCACCCCGTTTATTGCTGGCCCTTTTGGCCCGATCCTGCGGATTGCACAGCTTGACACCGTCAATCTCCTTCACGTGGGTGTTCACAGCTTCGTGGTGGAGCACTGCAGCGATCTAGTGGAGTCCGGTGCACGAGTGGGTAAAACAGCGCTGTGGGGGGTGCTGTCGAGATCTCACAAGCACATCGGGAATTTTGTCGGGCAGCGGCTTCCACCTGTGAGGCACGGGTGATAAGGGCAGGGTCCACGGCCTCTGTTCCAACTTTTGGAAGGGTCCGGACTCGTTCAAGCTTGTTCGCTGGCGCACACTGCTTCAATTGGTTTTCGCAGAGATGCCAAAAAGCCGGTTTACAAGAAAACCCGCCGCTGGCACACTCGCCGACGGTTTTTCGTCGCTACGGCACGACAGAGACAAGCCGCGACATGGAATACGGGGGGCCCGCCCTCGATGGGATTGGGCACCACTGATATTGTTTCAGGCGTTTGCAATTGTTGCACGCGGCTCGAGTACACCACCGCGGCGTGCTCAGGCTCAGAGGTGGGGGTTTGCTGGTGAAGCCCCTTACGCCGCCTGTCAACAGCGTTGCAGTGGCATTTCCACAGACAGTCATGGTCTGTGCAGACCTGCGCGCGTGGCTGGCGCTAGCTGGCCACATCACTACACCGGTCCCCAAACAACTTCTCAATCTCGCTCTATGGATGCATATGCTTCACTGAAATGACATCTACGAAACCCAAACTAGATGCACCAAATTGCATATGCATGTTCCCACCAATCGATGGTGGGATATCCCGATCTCATTAATGACAACACTGTCCGGGCAGCCCTACCGGGAAGGCCAAATATGACGAGCCCTCTCACCGAGACGAGGGTCTCGACTGCCCATTCCCATCTGCGGAACTACAGATGACGCATACAGATACTTCACTGGCCACCCGGTTTGTGGCAAGTTGCTGGGCTTCAGAAGCCCACAGCGAGCGTGCACGTGTGTGGTCTTCGACGTCCTTGTGGCTGCAGCCTTGCTGTCATGTTTTGTGAACCGGACAGCATTTGCTGTCCCTGTGCAAACTGCAAATGGTCGTACATAGCCCAATTGTCGCCCGGAATAGCTTCTGTGCCAGAGCGTCGCGCTACCGCTGTTGTGTCTGGGCTGTCGGTGTTCGCGGGGACGAGGACGCTCAAAGAATTCGGTGGTACCGAGGGCCGGTGATTTCAGATTTGTTTGTGCGTTACATAGACAGGGGGATTTGGGTTGACCGAGAGAGAATGGGCGTAATGTCCGGACGAGCACGATGCCCTCAGCGAGCCCCGGTGCCAAGCGCGCCGGCCGCGGGGCCCGATTTCTTCCCAGGCGCTATGTAAGACCCTTTGTAAAACGGGGCCATAGGGCTGCGCACAGGCGAGTCGTCTTTGAAGGGGGGAACTGCAAATCTGCCCCGTTCCAGGATGCGCCGCACAGCGCTCTCGACTAGCCCCTTGCGCCACGCCCGGCTTTCCCACACGCGAACCACGTGTGGACAGAACGACAACTGCGATGTGTGGCGCTCGACTCTGCGCGCCGTGCGGGCGCCTTTTGCGAAAAAGCGCACGAACTGGTGCCATGACTGCCGGCAAGGCGTCCGTAGCTGGGTGGACTCCAGCCCACAAACGCAAGCACTAGGGATCCCTCACGGCTGCCCAAGTCCGCCACTGAGAAACACAGGCGCCGCAGTGTGTCTGCGCGTACCGGAGGACACAACGAAAGTTGTGCAACGGCTCAGTGAGTCCCAAAATGGTCCTGTCCCCGCGCTGGGCACAAGGTGCCCCCGTTGGGAGCCCGGCCCCGGGCGAGGGCCGCGGGGGCGTCCCCGGGCGCTGGTGGTAGGTGCAGCGCTGGCGTTGGCGGCAGGGCCGGCGGCCGTGAAGGAGAGCCGACTTGCACTCCGTGTGCGCCCCCCTCCTTTCCACCACTGTGCGGTCTCAGGGCCCTGGCGCGCTCCCCAGGCCGAGCGCCGCGGCGGCCCGACAGGTGTTGCCTGGGACGCGCTTGCCGCCGCCGCCTCCGCGGCCTGCGGTGGCATGCTGTGGCAATGCGTTGTCCCAAGCTCTGCCTCCCCCTCCCTGTCCCCTGACGCACACGTGGTCTCGCATGTACCACGCCGCGCGCCAGCTACGCCCACGACACCGTCACGGGTCCGCAGCCCCACCTGGGGCACAGCAGCACTGCCCGTGTTCCCCTTGCGACGCAAAAGCCCGACACCCGGCGCGAGCCTGCTATGGCCAAACGCGCCCGACTGCTACGCGCGCGAGTTTCCGAGCCTTTGATGTACTGCAAGGGGACAGAGCTCCGAATCGTGCACAAGACGCGCCGGCGCCGCACGCGGCGCACTGGCGCCTGGGTAGCCGCTACATGCACGGGAGAGAATGCAGGCAGCGAGCCACGCGCGACACTTGCATCCATGAGCGCGACCTCCGTTGAAGACGACAAGGCGAAACCCTGCACCAAAGTCGTGGATGATGTGCGCGTACAGCCGTGTTGTAAGCAGCACGCTGTCGCCCAAGCAGCTGTCTCGCCCGCGCGCCAACAACCGCCACACAGCCTCCAGAGTCGCCTGCGGACGGCGATGTTGACATGGCCGACCCAGACGCCACCCGCGGGAGACAACGCCGCCGCCGGCGCACGCCAGAAAAAGCGTCGGCACACGCACCGGATCCGAGCCCGCTCCAAACGCTAATGGGGCACGCGACCCGTGCCGCCTCTTCGGAACCAGTGACGAACCCGCTCCGCGGTCGCAGGTGGCTGACACGGACGCCGGTGCCCCCTCAGCCCTGCCGCACCCCGTCAACCCGTGATGTCGCGCTGCCGTGCCCAACCGCTGCGACATCGCAGATTCCGCATGCTGGCGGAGGCTGCGAGCCACGCGCGACACTTGCGTCCATGCGCGCGGCCTCCGTGGACGACGACAAGGCAAAACCTGCAGCAAGGTCGTGGATGATATGCACGTACGCCCGTTTTTAAAGCAACACGCCGTGGCCAAAGCGGCTGTCTCGCCCACGTCGCCTGCAGACGGCGATGTTAACATGGCCGAACCAGACGCCACCCGCGGGAGACAACGCCGCCGCCGGCGCACGCCAGCAAAAGTATCGGCACACGCACCGGGTCCAAGCCCGCTCCAAGCGCTACTGGGGCGCACTCCCGTCCCATCTCTTCGGAGCCAGTGACGAACCCTCTCCGAAGTCATGGGTGGCCGACGCGGGCGTCGCTGCCCCCCCAGCCCCGCTGCGCCCCGTCAACCCGTGTTGCCACGTTGCCATGCCCACCCGCTACGACATCGCGGAATCCGGTGGTAACACCGGACGCTGGCGAAGGCAGTACAGCCGTGCCGTGGCCATCAGGCCGTCCCGTCCGGATCCGGCGGCAAGCTGCGCACCAGAACACGGCCCCATCACGGGCAGCAGATCCTCAACAGTTTCCGCTGGTCACCACAAGAGAGTGTCTGCAGTACCTACCTGCCCACGTAACCGAGGCGATGATAGACAGCCTGCCCGCATCAGTCCGTCACCCCTTGCTTCTGAAGCAGGTGCGGGACATGACGGCAACCTTGGGCGCCCGGCGAGAGGCTACGAGAGAACTAATGGACCTTCAAGGCAGCCTCCTAGGCCTCCGCCAACTCGCGCTGACGCAACCTGTGGGGAAGACAGTCGAGGTCACACCGGCGCGCATTCGCTACGAGGCACCGCTGCGGCGCCCCGGCCGTCGCAGACGCAAACGGCGCAGCGCCGCCCGCGAGGGGCCAGCACAGCGCTCAGCCAAGCCGGCGCAGCCCCGGCCCGCCCGGGAGGTAGTGGCGGCGCCATCGATACTCCCGAACTCGATACACTCGGGCGGTGTCGAGCCTCGCGCAGGCGCCGCGGCACCCCAACACGTGTCTCACGCTGTAGCTGTGTGCCCTGCCAATCAGCCTGGCTCGCCCTCAACGCCGCTGATCTTCCAACCTCTTCACGAAGGCCCACGCCAGGAAGCCTCGCTCGACGGGCACTCCTGCTACGGGGCCTTCGAGACCTTGACGGGCTTGATCTGGCGTCTCCCACGATCATGCGTGGTGGCGCCCCAGATGAACACCAACCTATGCGCGAGGCAGCCACGCCCGCCACACCACCCGCAGTGGCTGCGATGGCCACGCCCGATACTGCGAGCATAGGGCCGGCTGTAGCAGTTTCGGCGGTTGCGACACTTGCAGCGACTGCGCCACCGGTTGAACCAGTTCACCCCCGACGAGAGGACGCCCACCGAGCGCTCACGCGCGCTCAAGCGGACCAGTACCGCACCATCACGCAGCACGCACACGACAACACGGTCGTAGCCACTCACTTAGCCTGGCAGGTAACAGTGACGAAGCACCACCTCTCCACGTGCCAGCCTGGGGGCTGGCTTGCGGATGCCATCGTTGACACGTCCATGGCCCTGCTGCAAGACCGTGACGCGGCATGGTGCGCGCAACCGCGCCTCAGCAAGCCGCGCGTCTTATTCATGCCCAGCCACTTCCTCTCCAAGTTGTGCCAAGAAGCGGGGGGCTACGACTACAGCAAGGTGCGGAACTGGACCAGCGTGAACAAGCTCCGCCGCACCGGCGTAGGCCGCTACAGCGGCATCGGCGACGTCGACAAGCTCGTGGCGCCTGTGCACATGCAAAACCACTGGGTGTGTATCGCAGCGAACTTTCGCGACCAGCGCATCGAGTACTACGACTCGCTGGGCGGCGTTAACACACACGTCATTAGCTGCTTCGTGCGATGGGTCGCCGACGAGTGGGCCAGCAAGTACACGGTGCCGCCGCCCTCCGAGTACGACGTGCACCAGTTCGCGCACGTGTACAACCCCCCCGACATGCCACGCCAGCGCAACAGCTCTGACTGTGGCGTGTTCACCGTCCTTTGCTGCGACTACGTGGGGGCAGACAAGGCCTTCGACTACGGCCAGGAGGATATCTCACGGTACTTCCGCGCGATGGTGGCGCTGCAGTGCCATCAGTTGAGCCTGGATGTACTCCCCAACGATCCCGCGCAGCAGCTCACCGTTGCAACACAGCCCACCATCAGCACGAAGGCCGATGTGCCCAAGCCCGGCCGCCTTGCCGCAACCACACGCGGCCCCAGTCCAGTCGCTCGCGCCCTTGCGCAGGCAACCGCGTGCATGCGCGCACAGGGCGCCACACACACCTCGCTGGCGACGCTGCATGCAGGCACCAAGAGCTGTGCTGCTCCCAGCCCAGAGCCCCGTAACACCAATGAAGGCGCGGCTCCCAGCGTCGTAAATCCTCCGGCATCCACGCTTTGCCGCCCCCAGCAACCCGGCTCCCCCCACGCCTCTTACGCCAAAGCATTCGGCCAGCCCCCGCCACTGCCACCCCCGGGCTCCGCCGACCTCGAGTGGGGCACGCCAGCATTTGACGACGCACGACGCCGCACCCGGCCGGCCGGCCGGCTGCTCCTCAACACCAGTGCCTACACGCGCGCCCCCCGCGCCCAACCCCTCCTCGCCCCTACGCCGGCGCCCTCGGCACATTGCTCCGATGGCAGCGACGATGAAGTGCCGCTCTCCCGGAAACCGTCCGCCATGAACGCCGCGGACTCCACGCCCGCCACGCAGCACCGCACAATGGCCCAGCGCACAGCCGGGCGACCATTCACTAGGGCGCCCGCGCCCACGCTCAGGACCCATGCAAAAGAGCTGCATGCGCCTCGCGCCCCCGACCCAGACCCCACGCGCACTAACGACGCCGCAGCTCCCAGCGTCGCAAACCCTCCGGCGTCCACGCCTCGCCACCCCCAGAACCCGGCCCCCGCAACGCCACCCGCACAAGCGCACCGTGCCAGCCCCCGCCCCCGCCACCCGCGAGCTCCGACGACCCTAAGTGGGGCCCGCAAGCATTTGATGCGCGACGCCGCGCTCGGCCGGCCGGCCGGCTGCCCGTCAACACCAGTACCCGCCCGCGTGGCCCTCACGCCGACTCCCGCCCCGACACTAAGCCGGTGCGCACCGACGGCAGCGATGACGAAGTACCGTTCTCTCGGAAATCGTCCGCCATGGACATCGAGGACTCCATGCCCGGGATGCCGCACCGCACAACGCTCCAGCGCGCCCCCGGGCATAAGCCGCGCTCTTCGGGACAGGCGCTCAGATCGTGGAATCCGTTCGGAGCACTGCCACGTGACACGGAGGCCCCGCACGCAGAGGTGTCGCATGCACCTGACACGGGCCGACAGGCTCGGGACGCCCACCGTGCGGCCACACAGGCGCCGTTCAAGTCCCCGACCCTGCCGCTCGGCCAGTGCCCGCTGTGCCCGCACTTGTCGAACAAGCGTTCTACAATGTTGACCCACCTCCGCGCGTCGCACGCCCACGAACGCCTGACACTTGCACAGTGCAGTGCGATCGACGCACGGCACTGCGAGCAGTGTGGTCTTGTATTCGCGATGACCAAAGAAGGGAAGGCTCGACAGCATGCTTGCGTGCCGCACCCACCCAACCCGTTCGCAGACCAGAATGCCGAAGCGTCTGCGCCACCTATTCTCCCGGCGGCTGCCGCCGCGTGCAGCCCCGGTGCCGGGTCGCCCGCGTGCCGAGGCGACGCAGCTGCACCAGCCCAGGTGTCACCGACAACAGCCGCAACATCGCCTGGCACGCGCGCAAGGACAGGGTCCGCCCGCGGGGCCATCGACACACCAACCCCCAAGCGCGCGCGCCGCGCCGCACTTCCTCGTATGCTCACCCGTCCCGGTCAAGTGGGGAGACGTCTGCAGCAAGGACCCGCCCGGCGCCTCGTTGCAGGCGCACATCGCTCACCAGACCTGCGGGCACCGGACAACCCCCCTCGGCGCCCCAAACAGAAGGTACCCTTCCAAGCCCGCGAGGAATGGGCGGAAGCGGTCGCGGCCCTGTGGGGCACCTTCAGCGACGCAGCTGACCGCAGCGACGTTGTCGCGTTGGAACGCGCCACGGATGCAATGCTTGACCTTGCCGGGGACCTGCTTAGCGACACCAGCGCCAGTCACGGCGCCGCCCGGCGCGTTAAGGCGCGCATCGCGCGCCAGCGGGCCGGCCTTGCCATGGACTCGCAGGAGACGGCACACGCAAGCGACCCCGCGCGGCGCTACGCCCTTCTAGCACAACAGCGGACCGCCGCCTGCACACCCGCCAGCGCCAGCGGACCGAATTGCCCAGTGGCGGCGACAGATGCGGCAGCCGGGATGGACTCGGTCCGGGTCCCCAGCGATGCCGCGGCGGAAGGCGCAACGTCCGCACCATGCGCGACGCCGGCGCCAACCGCGCTCGAGCGCGCCGTGCCACGGCCGGCGCTTCCGCAGCCCGTCATCGACCAGAAGCTTGCGAAACGCATTGAGCGGCACGTCGAGCTCGGCAGCGTGCGCAAGGGTGCGCGATGCCTAGAGGAGCTACCCATAGCGCAGCCCACTCACGAGGTGCTGCAGGAACTGCGCCGTCTGCACCCACCCGCACTTCCGCCGGCGCTCCCAGACGCCAATCCCGCGGCGGCCACCATCACCGAAGACATTTTGCAAGGTGTACTCGCCAAGTTGGCACCAGACGTCGCACCAGGTCCCAGTGGCACCACATACGAGCACATCAAGTGCGCTACGAGCAACAACGGCGACGCCATGGCAAATCTGCTGCGGTTGGTCAACCACATCGTGGGCGGCCAGCTCCCAGCCCTGCCCCGCCTCACAGCAAGCTCCCTGCTGGCGTTGGAGAAGCCCACGGGCGGCTTGCGGCCCATCGCCATCCCCGAAGCACTCCTCCGCGTTGCCAGCTTGTGTGCGGTAGCGGCCATACCCGACGCCGGCGCGAACCTGGCGCCTCTGCAAGTGGGCGTGGGGGTTCCCCGGTGCGCTGAGATTGTAGGGCAGCGCCCACGCCTCCGGCATTTTTGCCACGCCATCGCCCTGGTCAACCGTCCGATCGCCACGGACCTCGAGAATGCCTTCAACTCTGTGGACCGCAGCGCGGTGTTTGCGGCAGTGGCGAAACGCGCCCCCGCATCCTGCCCTAACGTTCGCTGGGTCTATGGCACGCCCTCACACTCCACGCGGCTTGGGGGCAAAAACCGCTCGACACGGAGCCCATCCTATCCCAAGCTGGCGTGCGGCGGGCGATCCCCCAACCCCCGCTGCTGTTCGGCGCTTGCGTTGCAAGACCCCTCGAGCGCACCGCGGCACAGCACCCGGGGGCGCACATCCTCGGGCCTGCACGACGACATTCATCCCGAAGCAGCAGGACGACTGTAGATGGCGTGTGCGCGGCCACCGAGGACGCTCTTTGCGGAAACCGCGACGATCGGCTTGATGGGCGGGCTGCGATGCAGGTGCGGGGCGTACTCGACGGTCTTGGCCGTCGGCGCAGCCGCCGCCGAGCGCTACTGCAAATCCAGCATCCTCGAGGCTGGATTTGTGGCCACAGGCACCCCCGATTGGCGCCGACGCCCTTCACACCGACACACGCCCTCGGCGCCAGGCGCGCCACGCAGTGCGAGACTCGTTTGCGAAGCTCATAGCGCCGCCTCCCGACACCGTCGCAGGTGCTGCACTTCGCCGTGCCTGACGGATCCCTGCAGCAGAGCTGGCGCACCTGACGCGCACAGTGCGAGTGGCCGCGCATCGCAACAGCCGTTACGGGGCTCGAGGACGCAGTCGCTAACGGCCGCCTTCGACCTCATCGGAAGATGCCCTACCGAGGAGTCCGCAGCGCAGATGTGCCCTTGCCCCAGCGCTTGGGAGGCTGCGGGGCTGCAACCACACGACAAGAACCCACGATCGCACAAGCTGCCTACCTGTCGGCCCGCGGCCGTCGCGCATGTGGCACTCAACGGGGCCCCCCGGGCTTGCGCCGTTCAGTGGCGCGTGAGCGCAAGCCGCTGACCGAGGCTTGTACCGCCTTGCAGCACGGGCCCCCCGGACTCTGGCCTGACGCAACGAAGGACGTGACCGAGAGTACCCTGCGCACACGTATCGCCCAGAAGCGCAACGTACCCCATGGCCAGCACACCGCCACGGCGGCACGCGACTCCCTGCGCGGCAGTTTTCGAGGACAGCTCCGGAGCGGGCACAGGCGGGTCGTGCGCGTGCTCACGGTGTCGCATGCGGTGCGGGCGTCGATGTGGACAGGAGTGCATTCCCACTTCGCCCCACCATTCGCAATCGGAACCCGGACTTCGAGCTGGCCATGCTGGCTGCGCTTGGGTCTGGCAACCCCTTCCCCCCAACCGCCCTCGGTCCAGCGGCGAGTGCGGCCGTACAGCTGCACCCATACGATCCTGACCATGCCATGGTGTGCCGCAACGCTCGCCACAGGCCAGGATGAATGCCGCCCCCGATCACACGTTGGACGTTTTGCGCCGGATCTTGGTCATCGTGCGGGCTGCGGCACGTCCTAAGGAAAGGTCCGTGCGTAAGCGCGCTTCCGAGAAGCCCAGGCTCGTGGACGGCGGGCAGTGGAGCGCACCAGCAGGTGGTGGCACCCGAACAGCTCAAGCACAGCAGACCCTCCACCCGCTTCATGCTGGCCGCAGCGCTTACAGGCAGTGGCAGAACGCATCGGCACTCGCAGCGCAGCACAGCCAACGCCCCCCCAGCAAGATCGCCGCCAGCACCGCCGCCGCCGCCACCCCCTCCGCAGCGGCGAGGCTGTCCAAGCACCCCCTACGCCCCACTCCTCATGCGCGATGGCACGAAGACCGCGCAGAGGCCCGAGGTGACATCCTGTCAACCTCCCCGACGCAATGCTCCTGGGCAGATGTCACCATCAGCCACCCCCCCCCGCCGCCCAGAGGTTTCCGCTCGGGCGCAAATCCGCAACGCCCGGGTCACGGCCGCGGCGCAACGCGAGCGCGAGAAAGCGAGCCTCTACGAGATGGGGACCCCCAACAGCAATGACTTTGCGCCCCTAGTGTGCGGAGACGTTTGGGCGGCATGGCGAGCGGCGCCATCAATCTGCTGCACCGCCTTGGCGAACGTGGCTGCGAGGGGCAAGGGTGCCTAAAGCGCCATGTTCATGCAGACAGCATGCGCGAGCTCAGCGGTGGCGGTGTGAGGGTAATGAGGCATGTTTCGTGCGGGCGGTCAGGTGCTCTCGCGCGAGCGTGTGGCTACGACGTGCCAGCGGGGAGCGTGCGCCCATGAGTGGACTCTGAGTGAGCGGGCATGCATGTGTTGGTTTAGAGGCGTGGCCCGAGCCTTGCAGGCGCATGGCGGGCGTGTGATAGCTTCCCTGGTGTTCCGGTGTAAAGACCGAGAGAGAAAGTGCCAAAACCTGGGACCAAACTGCAGAGCACGAAGAGCGGCTCAGCACGACCACAATCAACAAGCACACTTCATCACCCACCTCACGGGAGGGCACCGGCCAAGCCTTCCATGGCGAAGGACAGGCCAGACCACGAGCAAGAAGAGTTACCACGGCGACCTCAGCCATTGAGTTTATACACGCAGAGGGCACCGCTATCTCGCGGCAGACACATTAATGAGAATAGCTGTTTGGTGAACAAACCACACCGCGCGCTTGCGTCCCGTGGGAGTCAAGCAGGTATACCCGTCCCCCCCCAAAGCATTGACGAGTCCGCATGAAGGCTGTGCCCAAGCCTGCCATGTGTCACGAACGGCACCGAGGCACGAATGCGTATGAGGCGCGCCGGCCCACTTGTCCGTAGTGGCTGATCCCTTGCGTTGCTCGGCCCGCGCCAGGGCCCCCGCCCACGGACTGTGCGGCTGCCTTGCGTGGGACTTGCACCCGGTGAACAACCACGACGTCGTAGACTCACCTGGGCAATTGTCCACGACAGCCAGGATTCGCCGCGGCTATCTCCCACCTCGCTGCGCGGCCGCCGGGCCCAAAACCGTGCCACCTTGCCTCCACGCATCGTCATGGCAGAACCGCGAGACTCGTCGCGAGACGACCCAATACCCGCCCGCCGGCAGGCGGCCCGTACGATATCCCGTACCGCATCAGCCGCATTGTCCATACCCCTTTTGCTCTTCTGCAGCCAGGAGTGCATCCGGCGGCTATCGCTGTGCAGGGATCTGCGCCGCAGTAGCATGTGAGGCCTGGCCCGGGGTTGGCGCGTGCGGGTCTCGCCAAGGCGTCGCCGTCAACCGGCGGCGCGGAAGACGTTGTTTTGGCAGCGTCAGCGCCGGTGTGTGGGAGTTGCCTCCAGCCAGGCAGCCGCCTGCGACAGCTGACGCCATGCAGGCGAGACAGCGTGATCTGGTCGTGCTCTGACCGAAAGTCTAGCCCGCTAACAGCGTCCCGTCGCAGCCTCAGCCAGGCTTGCGCGAGGGTGCGCTGCGCCGTGGCCAGAGCGCCGCAAGGCCCTGGGCGGTCGACACTAAACGATTCGGCGGCGACCGCGCAGGTGCTGGGGGCGCGCTTCAGCGCACGCTTGTCCCACACTGCCTGTGCAGCGAGAACGCAAGGGTCTGGCCGTCGAGAGGTCGCATTGTTGCGCTGGCCGCAGACCTCCATAGCGCTCTGCCAAAGCGCCAGGGAGGCCACGCCGGCAGCGCATGCCACAGGGTCTAGTCGACGGAAGCCCATGCCCCCGAGTCGCCAGAGGAGCCGTGAACAGTTGTGTGGGTCGCCGTTTGCCCTCGGAAGGCAGCAGTGCGGCCACGGCTGTGGCGTGCGACTTCCACTGGCCGCATTCTGCAGATGAGGTGGACTAGCGCACGCATTGGCCAACACGGTGCCGTGCGGGCGGCATAGGTGAGGCCGGGAGGAGAGCGACATGCGCAGGAGCAGGAAGGCGATCTTGCTCGCGGAGGGGCAGCTCCAGGTAGTCTCCGCCAGTGCAACGACGCCATCCGCTATGGCGCCATGACGTCCAGCACGAAGCATCGGTCCCGATGGGCTGCCGCCCACTACGATGCCGTCGGGGCACGAAGGCACACCGCAGCGGCGGCGGCGGCGGCGTCGGAGTATGTCACGCGAGGGGGAGTGCAGTGGCCGCGCACTTGTCACCGCCAGACCGCGGCCCAGCGGCTGCAACTGCTTCCTCCAGTGACCGCGCGGGCGGCGCCTAGGGCGGCAAAGAGCGGACCTTGCAACCGGACGTCAGCGTGCAGGGGCGGGGGGGCCGCGGCCGTCCGCGCTCGACGAGCGTTCCGGGTGCCCAGGAGCGGTGAGCGCGAACAACATGGGCCTAGAGGGGGGTCGCCCGGCCTGACCCAGACCTGCGATTAATGACGGGAGGCGCGTCGTCGGCGGCGCTTCCACCCAGAGTCTTTGGTGTGGTAGCTGATCGAGCCCGTGACCTATGGGGAAGAGCAGTGGGCATCGTTCCGCGAGACCGAGTGCGCACCGAGTCTCGGCGCACGGAGTTGAAGGCGTTTGCGAAGTCCAGCCGCAGCAGGGCCTGTCCAGGTGGGTACTGTGTCGCAAGGGCCAGCACGGACGCATGTGGGGCGATCTCTGCGCCGCCGAGCTGACTCCCACGCCGCCTTGCAGGGGCAGGAGGGGTCGCTGCCGACATTCGGCAGGGCTGCTAGTGCGCAAAGGCCGGCAAGGCGATCCAGACCATCGGCACTTGCTATGGTGTCGGATCTTTAGGAGTCGAGCGAGCCGATGGGGAGTGAGCCTGCAGTCGAGGAGGCGGGGCACCTGCGGCAGGTCTTCCGCTTCACGATGGCGTTGACGCAAGCGCCAGGATGACCTGAAGCACGCTTGCTAGCATTTCTGCAGCCCGAACGTGTTCGTAGGTCCCAATCCGCTGGGTCCGCCCGACTCTGCCGCGCGTAGGGCTCGGAGGGTGCGCGTAAGGTGGTCGGGACGGATAAAGAGGGGTGCGGAGAGCGGGGTCTGAGACGACCGGCGGTGATTCGGAGGGGTGCAGGGCACGCAGGCTCTTCGAAACGACTTGGGGTCGTGGCTTGTGGTGATCGGGGGTTGCGTGAAGGCATGGGCAGCTTTGGTGACATCGGCGATGCGCCGGTGGCGGTTGGATGGCGCTGCTGTGAGGAGCGCGCCCGGCCGCGGCGCCGGAGACGCGGGCGTCAACTGCCTGTGGATGGCGGGCCTGGCGAGTCGACGTCCTCGCCAGCTGCGAGGCGCGGAGGCGGCAAACCGGCACGCACTGCCGCGGTCCTCGCGAGGAGGCACGGAGTCCGACAGGACTTGCCGAGGCAGGTCCAAGAGGGCGTCCACACGGCTGGCACGCCAAACAAACCCTGAGAGGTGCATTCTGATCAATTGAGGAACCTCTTCTAGGCGGTTCTGCGTGATTGAGGCCCACTAGTCTCGGCTGGCCTGGGACGTTCTGCGGTACCCTGGGCGGCACGCCGGCTGACGGGCTGTGAGTCTGGGGCTCCAGGTGGCGCAGGCAGTAGCTGCGGGCCATCTCTGCAGGGCAGCTGGCTGGGGTCGGGCTGCGGGCTCTAGCCCGGGGGGTTGCATGGGGTAATCAGCAGGCCGGCGGAGGCGGCAGCCTCGCAAGGTGTCATTAGCGAGATGCCACAAAGTGCCCCCCACAAGGCCGTTCGGAGGTGGGAGGGTGGCACGCGCATTGCGGGGGTGTCGGTAGGCGAGGTCCGGGAGGGTGGGCGCTCCCCCCGCGTGCGGCAGATTCGCAAGCGCGGTCCGCCATGAGCCGCGCAGCACTTGATCGACGATTCTCTGGCCGCGTCGCGAATCTTGCCACGTGGGGCACCGTTCGTTGTCGCGGCGCAGCAGGGCCGGCGTCCAGGACCCCGGGGCAGTGCTTGTCCCGGCATGTGGCGGAGGAGCTGGCCACGGTCAGGGGGCCTGGCCGTGCTGGCTGGCCCGTTGCGGAGTTCGTGCAAGGGCAGCACCAGTCGGAGGGCTGCTTACTCCGGGATCGCGTGACCCGCGCGGACCGCAGCACGGCGCTGTTTGCGGCCTGGACGGTCGCGTTCGAGTGTGCAGGAGAACGACCGGACGAGTGTGCGGGCGATCTGCATCAGCGCGCTTGGCTGCACTAGGCGGTGGCCGCGGGTGGGAGCATGCGGCTGCGCAGCATGAGGAGCATCCTCAGCGGAGGGCAGAGTGCAAACGGGTTCGGAGCGAGGATAGGCAGAGGCGTCGCAATGTGGCTCCGGACATGCCCCGACGCCGCGTCGCATCGCCGCCCGGTGACTCGCTATGCGAGACGGGCGCCATGCAAGTAGGTGGGAGCGGCGGGGCGACAGCGCCCGGGGCGGAGTTTTTTGGGGCCATCGAGAGGCCGGTGGCGACTGCGGTAGGTGGTGCCGGTATGCGGGGTGCGAGCGCGCTTCAGGCCGGGCGGGGCTGCGCTGCGTGGTGCATGCCCGGGCGTGGCGCTTGCGAGGGGGGCGCTGCGGGGGGGCGGATCAACGACGGACGGGGATAGGCGGAGAGTGGCACCTCACCGTCGCTGGTCCGTGGAGTTTGCCATCGGCAACTGCTCCACCCGCGAAGGGCGAGCATCGTGGGCCCCTCCCGCGGCTGCGCCGTCTTGTGGCGGCAGTATCCGGCCTCGTTGCAGCGCCTGCGACTGCGTGTTGGGCGGGAAGCTCCGTCGCTCGCTTCAATCAAGGGCGTGTTGGGGGGTTTGGGCGTAGTGGGGGAGGCGCAGGGAGCAGGGGCGGGGGGGAGAGAGCTGGGGTGCCGACGTGGGCGTGGACCGGCGCATGTTGGCTGCTTTGGCCGAGCGTCTGCTCACTGGCCCGCCGCAGCTTGCGAGGCAGGCTGCGCTCGAGGGAGTCGGAGTCAGCATCGGCCGCTGGTCCGGAGGTGGTGCGAATATGTGTGCGCTAGTTCTGGCTGTTGGGGGCCGCGGCGGGTGCCTGGTGCTCAGGTTGAATCTTCTCGCTGCTGCTTCCCGGTGCATGGTCGCCGGCCACAGCAATGGCGGCTGGGCCCGCCGACGCATCTGGTGTGGCTAGGCATACTTGGGCCGGGGCACCGGCAATCGCGCGAAAGCGGCAGCCCCGCGAGGTGTCGAAGGCGTGCGTACCCCACTCGGGCTCAGCATGTGGCGAGGGTGGTGGGGGCGCGGGGGAAAGTGTCGGCAGCGGCTCCCGAGCTGCACCGACGATGAGGCGCCTGGCAGGCTCTAGCCGGATGCGCGGTCTGACGTTGCCGGGGCAGGCCCCATTGAGCGCCTGGTCGGTACCTAGCGGCTGCCCGCTGGCCGCTGCTCCGTGCGCTGGCGTGGTGGCTTGCAGCATGGCACGCGGGGGAGCGGGCCGGGGTCGGCAGGGCGCGTTGGCGCCCGCGCCGCCGCTCGCGGGCTGGGCCTTGGCAGCAGTCTGGAGTTCCATGCCCGCCGGGGCTTCAGTCAGGCGCGTGTGTAGCATGCAAGCGTCACGTCCGCCCGCAGGCAGCGCGTCACGTCCTCCTGGCTGTAGTTGAGCGGCTCGTCCGAGCCCACTGCGTTGCAGCACAGAGCAGCAAAGACGCCGCAGTCGGCACAGCCTTGTTGACGCGGCGCCTCTGGGGGGTTGTACACGGGCGTGAACGTGGCCGCGTCGTGGCTGGGAGGCGCGTGGCCGCCGTATTTGTCAGCCCACTCGTCGGTGACCCACCGCGCGAAGCTGGTCACGATGTGTCTGTCGACGGAGCCGAGCGAGTCGTAGTACTCGAGCTGCCGGTCGCGGAAGTTTGCGACGATGCAGATCCAGTGGTTGCCGAGGTGCACAGGCGCAACAACCTTGTCGACATCGCAGATGCCTGTGTAGCGGCTCATGCCGATGCGGCGCAGCTTGCGCGCACTTGTCCAATGTTGCACCTTGCTGTAAGCGTAGCCGCCTGCCTCCTGGCACAGTTTGGTCATAAAGTGGCTGGTCAGGTACATCACGCGTGGCTTGCCGAGGTGCGGCTGCTTGCACCACTCCGCGTCTCGGTCCTGCAACAGGGCCATGTACATATTGATGATGGGGTCTACGAGCCAGCCGCCGGGCGCGCATGTGGACAGGTGGTGTTTTGTGATCTCGATTTGCCAGAGCGGGTGTGTGGCCACGAGCGTCTCATCGCCTACACCCCGAGTGATGTCATCGTACGTACGGGCCTGCGCATCCGTCAGGGCCCTTGTCGCGAGCGGTGCCGGGCCCGGGGCGGGGCGGTCGCTGCGCACGGGTTTGGGAGCAAGGGACAGTTGGGCCGTCCCGCCACCGCGGAGGCGACTTGCAGCGGGCTGCGGTGGGGACGCCTGAGCGAGTTGTGCCGGTCTATTAGGCCGTGCGGAGAGCGGCGCAGCTGTTGCCGGGGAGGCGGCTTGTTGTCTTCTGCGCCTGCGCCGACCTGGCGGATGCGGTGCCGTCACGGCGGTTTGGGGCCCAGGTGCAGGTTGGGATTTTTGCGGCAGCGGTCCATGGGCCCGAGCTGACGCGGGAAGGGGTGTCCCTGTCTGCGCTGTCTGGATAGATGGCAGGTCGAGGTGTCGCAGGTGCCGCAGTTGGTCCACGGTCTCGAGAAGGCGCGTCAGCTGTCGCGATCGGCCTCGTACGCGTCCGCTCGCTCCTCCAGGCGCGTGCCCTCAGCCACCGATATGTCCCACGAGCGCGGGAGCGTCAGTGGGTGGCGGACACTTAGCGGGCTGGGGACGCACGCGGCTGTCAGAGTCGATGCGCACCGAGCAGCCACATCGGCTGGCGTGTTGCCGGTGACTGTCTGCGCAGGGCCCGCCTGGGGCTTAGGGGCTTGATGCAGTGGCGCAAGGGCGGCGGGCCTGGACGCGGCGGTCCGCCGACCCTTTTGGCGGCGGTTAGCGACGCTCTTCCGATTCTTTTGGCGGCTGTCAGTGAAGAGATGGTCCACCGCCGCAGTGCTCATGATGGGGGCCGACTGGCCTGGTTCCAGCTTCGGCGACGGTGGGCTGGATGTACTGGGGTGGCGCGGCGATGGCTCGGGGCTGGCAGCACGAGGCGTGTGCTCCGCTGCTGGCTGTGGAGCGGGGTCGGGACCGCTGCGCAGGTTGGGTAGCTCGGATCATGCAGCGTGCATGTGACCACCCTATCGGGGCAGGGCTCCGCGGTCGCGCTATTGTCGAAGCGAAGAGCGACGGCCGTCGTCGAGGCCGGCGCTCGCGGGCGGGTTGTGTCGGGTGTTGGGCCGCGGCCGCCCTGTCGGCGGCGGCGCCGCCCTGTCGTGGTGCTGGGCTCCAGCATTTCGCAGTCCGCGGGAGGCATGCAGAGGTATCCCGTAGTATCGGCAAGGACTCGGGTGAATCCGTCTTCCTCCGTCGTGGCTGAGGCGAACCTCGGTACTTGTGGTTGCTGTGCAGAGGCCTTGTTCTTACGGCGCCTGGGCGCGGCTCCGCCATCTCGTATCTGTATGGGTGCAGCGTGCGCGCGATCCGGCTGCAGCGAGGATGGGTGGCGGGGTCTTGTGTGGCACTCCGGGAGTGCACCTGGCGTCGTACGTTGCGCATGCGCCGCGGGCAACGGATGGGGAGGGGCGGAGGGGCTGGGGGGCGCGTCGAGTGCATGGGTCAGCGTGCACTCGGGCTGATGCGTTGGGGTCAGCTCCTCCATCGCGCAGGTGTCTATTACCGGGCGCTGTGGGTGGCGCTACGGGCATTATGCGCCGCCGTGCTGGCCTCAGAAAGGTTGTCAGGGGCGCAGCGGCGGAGGCGCTCCCGGGGCCGCGATCCGCGCGGGGCTCGCCTATCCGTCGACGGCGGAAGGTGTGTTCGCGGGCGAGCGTGCAGCGCGTCGCCTTGGCGCGCTTGGTGAGCGCCGGGTCTCATGTGTGTCCGGAGACTTGCGCGCAGTGGGCAAGGGGTGGGCGCGTGCGTATGGCGGCCGGGGCGAGTATGGGGGCCGCCTTCAGCGCCCTCCGTCGCTACCCTCGTAATTGGTCGTACTTGCGACGCCACAAGTGCGTAGCATGCGTGGATATGCAGGGGGGAGTGGGCGATGCAACTCAATCGAACCACATGCCATTTGGCCCGGCGGGGACGGCGGCCGGCGTGGCGCAGACGGCTCACATGGTACGGCGCGTCCCTCGGCCCAGGCGGCGGAGCATCGGCGCTGGCGCCGGTCAAGGGGGGGGGTGGTGGGGGCGCACACGGAAAAAGGAGGTCGACGCTCCACCAAGGCTGCCGGCCCCGCCCCCAAACCCCCGACGCTTTTTACCTACCACCAGCGCCCGCGGACCCCTACACCGGACCTTGGGGGGCTGGTGTATCCTGGCAGGTCACGTGGGTTGTACCTGGCGCAGGAGGAGGGGACCTTCCCCCACCCACCGGGCCGTGCCGCAACGGGCTCAGGTCTGCACCTCCCCGCGGGGCCGCGGGGCGCTGTGCACTCGATTCCGGATAGGGCAGCCTTGGGGGCGTCTGGTGCTCGCCTAGCGCGGCTGGTGTTCCCCAGTCGCTAACCCCTCGCGGCAGTCGTGGCACCATTCCTTTGTCCTTCTCGCAGACGCGCCGCACGGTCCCGCAGCGGCCTGCTCCGCACAGCCGCAGCTGACGTTCAGTCCAGTCGGTGGGTCCACGTGTCGGGAGAGAGTGCGTGCCGGAGCAGGCTTTTGCGAGAGGCACATCGCGGGGCAGCCAGGGACGGGGCACCGATGCAGCTCGCGCTTGAGACACGTCTCCCCCCGCGCGCAGCCCTACGCGCTGCTTCAAAAAAGGGCCCTAACGAAGAAACTTAGGGGCAAAGTCGCTGCGCGGCCGAGCGCGCTTGGCGCCGGGGCTCGCAGCGGTCTTTCTAGCTCATTCCGTCACATTAGCGCACAGACAGGTGTGTCGTTGTGTGCATGCGTGTGTTCGCGTTCGGTTCGCCCACAGGTGTGTACGCCACGAACGGACGTCCCTCACACCCAAACGGCGCGCGGAGCGGCCGCGCGTCGCCGGGGCTCGCGCGTACAGGAGCGCAGGAGGAAGACACGTAGGACCCCCCCGTTGCGAAAACCTGAGGCCGTGGAAGGCGGTCACGGGTAGGGGGCCTGTTAATGTAGGCGGCTACCCGGGTACCGCCCGAGGTAAATCGACGACTATACACTACCGCAACGCGACACTGGGGATTCCGGGGAATCATCACCCCAGTATTTGGCCAGGCTTGCGCTGGCTGAATGGTTTAATGCGCCGGTACAAAGGTGTAAATTTGGAACTGTTGCCCGGGCTAAACCTCACTATTGGGCATCGGCTTCAGTAAAACGTGCCCATGAAGAGCGCTTGACTACGAGTACAAGCAATTTCATCGTCGCTAAGGATGCCTTTGCACACTCTCGAACCCTACCAGTTGGGAACAGCAGACGGCGAGTGGGTTCCATAGCCCGAGCCGGTTTCGCATACTAGCCTAACGATGTACGATGCATGAGGTTGGAGCCATGCAGCTTGGGAGCTCGTTAAAATCTAGTTGCTTTGGGTGCCAAACTTTTGGGGGCGAACTGCCAGCATTGGCATTGTAAGGGTCGGCAATGTGGTTTTGCCGTTTTCGATCGGCCCCCTTTCCAGTCACGAAACGCCCTTTCAACAGTTTCACCGTCGCAACACAGTGGTCACATGTTTTGCGACCTTACTCTTCACAACCCCGGTCTATAAGCTCCACAACACAGTGCCTTCTGCATGGTGTTGAATCTGCTTGCACAGCACACTGCCTACTGTCGCAGCCTTTGGGGCACGCTACAGCACAACACACAAGAGTTCTGTATGTGTTGCACAACACAACGCACATGAGCAAGTCTGGCAGGAATCAAATGCCTTCGTTATGACAGCGGTAGCAACAAAGGCCGAGGTGCCTGCACAAAGAAGCCAAACATGGAGAACATGGCGAGGGCGGCCATTCTTGATCTCCTTCACCTTGAGCTCCGCAAAGGCGTCAGGATCCTCCGCAAGGCCAAGCGGGTCAAAGTAGTCGCCGCCCGGGTAGGGAAAGGGGGTCGAAGGCCCTCACCAGCTGGCCCGCCGTTGAGGCGGTACCCTCAATGGCACCCATGGCACCCCCTGCTCACGGGAATGTCGCCGAGGTGAGTGGTCTGTGTATTTATACAATTTCACGAACTACATGGCAGCAGTTCGAGTGCCCATCAAATAGGCAGGCATGCGCTGTCGATCTTTGAAGCCCGAGACGCGCCTTTCAATGCCATTTCAGAAAAAAACGGGGGGCTGCACACCTGCGAGCCGAGGATGGCAAGAATGGAACTGCGCATGCACAAAGGCCCGGGATTACCGAGGTAGTCAAGACCGCCGGACTGGAAGATCTGTGAAACTGCCTTAAACCCGACAGCCTCGCCGAAGGTGGCACGGTCGTACTTCGAGAGCAGCTCGGGCGTCACGCAGCCAAGCGCGCCGGGGCATGGCCCAGCGCGCATGGATGACCTCGAGTCGCGGTTCGGCGGAAGGTTCAGGGTCGGCGAGAAAGGCCAGCTGTGTCCGCATGGCTGTGTTCCGTTTAGCACGACGCAGTTCAGGGCCACGCGACGCTGATGCGACTACATGGGGGGTGCCTGGAGGCAAGCAATCATGCACAGGGCACGCTCCTCGGGTGTTCAACACGCCACCGTGCTCTGGTGGCTTTCGATGTGTGGAAGGGGAGGCACGGAGAAGGGCCAACAGTGGTGGGTGCGCACCAGCCGTAGTCTCGGGAACTCGCCGGTGAGGTATGCAGGGCGGCTCCGGCGAGGGGGGCCGAGGAACTTGTTACGATCAGGACCGTACCATGGCGGGCAGCTTTGCGTTGGCATCCTTTCCCACCAGCCAGCGCGCTCACTGCACACCCAAAAGAAGTGGAAAAATTCGGACGAATCTGTGTGCATGATGACTGCGCGAATGCCAGGAACGAAGCAAGTATGCTACACAAGCAGTGCCCTTTTGCTGAGGCTCCCTAGAGTGGGGGGGGAGGGGGGGATGGGTCGGCGGACCCCAGTTCAGATATCACGCAGTGCCGGCGGTCGTGCGGCTGCGACAAGGCCCGCGAAGACGGGCATGCAACCGCTGCCGCGGTTCCAGAGCAGGCAGGGAGTAGATTCTGCAGGTATCCTGCCCAAAAACTACGTTGGGCGGCACTTCTGGAGTGCGCCGCCCGGTGGGAAAAGGCTCGGGCGTAGAGAGGGAACAGGGCATGTCGGTGCTGCTGCTCGCGGGCTTGTGCATTGCTAGATTGCCGCTGCCGAAAGCGCAACGTTGGGAGAATCTATCGCGCGGATGCAAGCTGCGTTGCAGCAACGCGTCCAATGCCGGACCCAACGCACAGGAAGCACGCGCACATATCACCGAGGTGCAAGGCTCGAAAACGCATAGTGGAACAATTCTTATTGCGCCGCTTCCCAGCAGCGCGGGCACGAAATCAGAGCGGCGCCAGGCATGCGCACCGCACGGTTTGCGCGCTTGGCGAATGGGGGCCTTGGTTCCTTTTTGGCAGCCTGCGTCGCCTTCTTAGTGGCTTTTTTGAGGGGGGCTTTTCCCGCCATCTTTGTTGGACTGTCTGCTTTAGCCATCAGCGCTGCTCAAAATGGCGAGCGTCGACACGTCCGATTGCTGCGAACCATGAGCTGCTTGAGCGCACGTCAAGCGCCAGAGTATTGTATCACTAATGCATGCTCAGACTCGGGAAGTTCCACGGCATGGGCGAAGAGCGCACGGTTGCGGAAGGGAGCGGGGAAGAGGTGGATGTCAGCGTGGTCTTTGGTGTCGAACACTCGCGAGGGCCCCATGGATCGATGTAGCACAGCTGGTGACGTAAATGTGGACTGGACAGGGCTCTAGGTACTGCTCGCGACCGCGCGCCGGAGCGACAGAGCTCGAGCGCACCGATTCGGTCGCGAGATCTTCTAAATCGGAGGAGCCGATCCGACGCGCCCCGGAAAACGCGGTGTAGTGAGAGGAGATCTGCGAGGCGCCCAAGGCCTGCACGTTGGTAAGCGATCAATTGGGGCCCGTGTGCCTTCTCATTCGTCCACGTTGCGGTCTGTGGGGGCACTTCACCGCTTTCGAACCTCGGCACTGAATTTGAACTGAAGGCAAACATGTCAGCAGATGGCCCCGCTTTGGGGGAAGTAAGACAGGTAACAGATCAATATGGACTTCTCGCCACAGTTTGCTGGCCGGTATTGCGATCCTGGGGCTCTGCGCAGTGCTGCCAGTGGGTTTTTTGCACGCCTTGGGCACCTGTTACCTGCCAGCGAGATGCCATAGATGCCAGAACGCGCATCATGCCAGCAAGTTGTCCCTTTCTGGATTTGAAATTCACTGGGCCCATCGATTACGTGGGTGTGCTGCGTTCTCGCTGACTCACGAGGCCACTGCTCTTTTAGATCGACGACTGCTGATGTGCTGCGGAAAGCCTCTTGCGCATCTTGTCTGCACCGGAGGGGTTTTATGATGTGCACTCGGCCCGCGCGTAGTGCTCCATTTTGACCGATCCGCTGCTGCGGTGTGTCAAGGGGCCCCAAGCAAGTGCATCCGCAGGCTGCACGTGCAAACCAGCAGCCACCTTGCGGGGCCTTGTACCCGTGCCCAGCTGCGTCCGTGCCGCTCCGTGCGCTCTTGAACGAGCGGGCAGCACCCACGAGGCATCTACCTATCGGGCCGGTCTTGCAGCTTGAAAAAAAGCACCTAGACCCCTTGGCTGGCAACGTCAGGTGAATAGATAAAGGTGCCGTCATTCCTGGCGTGAACAAGGACCCCGTCAGCAATGTGCTGTCGGCAAAGCACCCCGCCATAGACACGGAATCCTTCGAGATGGGGCGCAGCCCTTCTGGTTGGTCCCTTCAGCAGGTGACCCCCGCACAGCTGTGCCTACGCACGCGCCTCATGAGTGCGATCTGCCCGTGCTGACATTCCGCGAACACGTGCATGGCTTTCCCGTTCACCTGAGTGCACAAGTCCCTGCCCGCCTTCGTTTCAGCGGCAACGATTCTCTGCCTGCCAGATGCAGCGCACTGCACAGACTCACAAAACCCCACTGTGAGCATGCAGCTGCTCAAGCTCGGGGGGCACTGCAAGGCCGGGCCCCAGCTATCAGAGTACTACGTCATCTGGGACTTCGACATGTACCCACAGCCATCTGAGTTCTGTATGGCCAGCAGCCTGGATTGGTGACCCAGCGAAGTACAGCGCGCTACGCACAGTAGTGAATATCGGCGGGCGCTCGAGCAGAAGGTTACGAAGAGTCGTATCGAAGCCTCTTTGGCACGAGTGCGCCCGCTCGTCGACACACTCACTTGGGGGTGCCTGAGACACCTGAACGGGCCCTGCAAGACGCCAATCGGTGGGCGATTGGCAAGCGAGTCTGAACTGGCTTGCCAGGTGCTTTGCGGCGCTCTGCTTGTTTGGAGGCCCCTATGCAGTGCTGCAGGCTGGAGAATGCGCACGACGGCCCTCGTTTGTGACGCACTGGATGGTGGTGCAAAGCCCCTGATGCGCGAATTCCTCTCCGTGCTGCAAGCCAACCTGACAAGTGGTCGTGGGTGGGCGCATTCTTGACACCCTTTTCCGGACGAGCACATGTTTCAGGGCTTCAGCGAGTTTGCATCTTTCATCAGTGGGTCAAGCAGCCACCCAGAGAGGCAGCATATCCTGAAGCGCAAGCCCATGGCAGCGGCAGCCCATTGGGGGACCCTCGGCAATGCAGCAGGCTGCGATGAGCCACCCAAAGGGGGGTTTTTGCTGCCCCACCACCGTGAACACGCCCTGAAAAGGGCAGCGGGCCTGCACTACTATGGATTTGAGCTGGGTCATCACATGATCTGCAGGTTTCGTGAGTTCGCTGTCAATGGAAACGTATGGCTTCCCGGGGAAAGTGAACAATTCGGAAAAAGCCACCATTAGAGCGTGGATGGCTCAAGAGTGTTTTGCGTAGTGTCAGGCACGGGCATGACGATTTTCCCTGGCCTTCCACACCGTCGGTGGCGTTGCAGTAGCACCTCCGATGAGGAACAAGTGTCGATTTCCTACCTTGCGAAACGTTTTCAAATCGGAAATCCCCCACAACCAACAAATTGATTTTGGGCCCAAAATTTTACGGGAAGTGGAGGCATATCTTGTTCCGAACCGTCGAGCAACGGGCTGACCTGCCGGCCGTGGCCCAAGGAAACTGTGTGCGCCCGGATTGCGGAGCTGTCGGCCAGCTTAAGTGAAGGGGATCAAAATGCATCCTGCGCACCCGCAGAAAGGAAGCGTGCCGGTTAAACGCTGGGGTTTCTTGAAGGAGTTGGCGTGCTGGGGAAATATTCTGGACGTCGGCAGCATGCATCATATGATGCGCCTCGTGCACACTTGCTCAGCCTCTAGGCCCCACTGTTGTTTGCGCTCCGCTCCAGGGCCCCGTGGAACGGCTCGCGAGCGCGTGACGGTGCGGGCCCCCCTCGCCTGCACGATGACGTCCGGTGCAAGGTCCGCTGCCGCCCTAGGCGCCGCCCGCGCGGCACTGGAGGAAGCAGTGCAGCCCCCGGGCCTCGGCTGGTTGTGCACAAGTGCGCGGCTACTGCACTCTCGCGTGGGCATTCCGACGCCGCCGCCGCCCCTGCCGGCGTGCCTTCGTGCCCCGACGGCATCGTAGTGGGGCGGCAGCCATCGGGACCGATGCCTTCATGCTTGAGTTCATGCGCCCAAGGCGGATAGCGTCGTTGGGGACTCGCGGAGCCTGCCCTGGAGTGCCTCGCCGCGAGCAGGATCGCTTTGTGCTCTGCGCATGTCGCTCTCCTCCCGGCTCACCTATGCCCCCCGCACGGCCCCCGGTTGGCCAATGCGCTGCGCAGGTCCACCTCATCCTGCAGAATGCGGCAGAGGCAGTTTGCACGCACAGCCGTGGCCGCACTGCTGCCCCTTTCCCAGGGCAAACGGCGACCACGCAACTGTTCCTGCCATGGACCCGGGGAATGGGCTTCCGTCGGCTAGACCGATGAGCATGCG
>JAFLJL010002161.1:0-27936 GCA_018398815.1 Conus ventricosus
CTGCTCCGGACCTGCACACTCCCTTACCCCTCCACCAACCATCACAATATTGATCCCATGGTTACGTCAAATGTTGAGTTTCTGTTCGTTTTCTTGATCCAGGTTTTTCATTTTGCTGTGTAGTAATGTTTTTTTGGGTGTGGAGAATGATTTCCATTTCTGACCCTGTTATGTCTGTGTGGTTACTGGCAAACTTCAGGGCTTGGGTGAGTAGTTCCTCATCTATAGATGGGTAAAAGTCTACTATGTCAAATGTGATGAATACTGTATTACTTTGTTTATTGAGTTTTTGAACCATTGGATAACTTCGTATGTGTTCTTCCAGAGGTTGTATTCAGAGTTTGATTTTACGTTCTTTATTATTTTTTCCAGAATTTTCTTGCTTATTTTGCCTAATTCAGATTTGGATGGGTTTATTAGTCTACATGTTGGATTGTTATGAAAATTGGGCTTGTGGTCTTTGAATGCTACGAAAGCTTCTTTTGTTGCTGTCGCTTCTATCCTGTCACTTAGGTCTATGCGCTGTGCAAGTTCTTTTTCTTTAGTGCGGATACAGTCATGTATATTTTTGTGGGCTTTTTTGTAGTTTTTCTGGATGTTTCTGTCAAGGAGTTGAGAGTATTCTTTTGGTTCCATTTTGTAGTAATTGCTAGTTTTATCAGCCTTCACAATTTTTTTTGTCATTTCGTACTTGTTTTATTTGGGTTTTTTTTTAGTGTTGTTTGGAAACTGTTTTTAGATTTATAAAATTCAATATTGGTTACCCATTCTTTTCATTTTATCTTCAAAGGGTTTGATTTCGTCTATGGCTGGTGGTGATCGCCATGATTTGAAATCGTAGGTGTTTTTGTCCTCTTTTTTGCATTTGGGTTCAGAAAAAAAAGAATGCTTTCTATCTCATATTATGTACACACTTTTCTGTTTGTTGTATTAATTTTTTTTATATATGATGCGGATTAGAAAACAGTATTTTTTTGTTTTTTTGTTGCTCCTCAAGGGGTTGAGCACTTATAGAATTGTTTTAGGCATTTTAAATGTACTGATCTTAATCGCCCCTCACGTTGAGCACTGTGGCGG
The DNA here is from genome assembly GCA_018398815.1 of Conus ventricosus. Classification (NCBI taxonomy): domain Eukaryota; kingdom Metazoa; phylum Mollusca; class Gastropoda; order Neogastropoda; family Conidae; genus Conus; species Conus ventricosus. The sequence continues at coordinate 1,078 of JAFLJL010002161.1, forward strand.
GAAGGATTTTAAAATGGAGGAAACCAATTTTAGGCAGTCAACAAAAAATATACCGTTTTCTAAGTTTGTTGTGCAGATCTTTTCACGACCCCTTCTCTTGCTTTTAGGGGGGTGACCGGCTTCAGTTTTTTTATTTGAAGTGACTGCCGCTTTGCACTGACTGATCGATAGCTCTTGATCGAAAGTTGTCCAGATTTCTAACGTTTCCTGAACATCAAGTGCAACAGGGTCGATCGTAGTTTTGAAGTCGGAAAGGTTGGATGCGTGTTTTACCCCCATGAGTTTTTTGTAACATTTCATACAAATGGCTGTAGACTGCTTGCCCTCTCCATCATTTAGAATGTCTAAATTGTAACAACATGATAGCTCAGTGGCATAGTTTTTACCCAATCTGGCACAAAACCGTTTAACTTTTTTTTTGGTCTTAAACACACGCTCTCCACAAACTCGACACACAGAATTCAGTCGTTCACAGTGGGAGACTCCATTGTAGAAAACTGATGAATCACGTACCTCAAACTATATACGTAAAACCACACTTAAAAGATTCTGTTCTGGTTATAAAACACACACAGCTAAAATATGAATTCGCATCATCCTCAGGCAACCCCAAATGAAACCAAAATATATCAGATTTGGATACATCCAGAGGCAGATAACCAAACAAAATTGATCACAAGCACTGCTCACTGCAATACTTTTCCACAGAAGAAAAAGTGCCAACGTGGCTAGCTTGGCATCGCTTAGTCCGGTCAAGGTCGCACACGCACGTGACTGCTTCGCTCTTTTGCTAAGTGTGCTGTGGTGGCCGGAAAAGTACAGCCATATGCTAAAAGATGACGTCTAAGGCGGTACAAAACTGGGAAGAACAGCCAAAAAGAAGATCATTCATTATCCATACTGAAGCAAATACCTGGCATGTATCTCAGGTGGGATTTGCCGAGAAAATAAAATCGTGAATGTTTATACAAACAGCCCGCTTGCGCATAGATTTGGAATACACTTTTCGTTCTGAACTGATTCCATAGGTTACCCACCTCACTCCTAGTACCAGAGAGAGAGAGAGAGAGAGAGAGAGAGAGAGAGAGAGAGAGAGAGAGAGAGAGAGAGAGAGAGAGAGAGAGAGAGAGAGAGAGAGAGAGAGAGAGAGAGAGAGAGAGAAAGAGAGAGATTCGTGTTGTTTTAGTGTTTTAACCTAGTTATAGAAAACAACACAAACTAGATAACTTTCGCTCTATTGTTGAAATATCACGTACACCACAACACCCAAACAATGGCACCTCATGGCTACCCATTGCCCTTTTGACCCACACACACACACACACACACTCACACACACACACAACACAACACACCACACTCACACCCACACAACAACACACACAACACAACACACACAACCACACACACCCACACTCACATACACACACACTCCAAAATAGATAAAAATAACATAGCCCCAAACAAGTTATTTACCTCTTCCAAAATGGAACCAATGTAAAACCCCCTTTGCTATTGATGATTACTGATGTTTCAAATAAGGATTGTCCTCATATCTTCATTACACTCATTTAGAAACTTAGTACAATCATATTGAAAAGTTTAGACAGATGGCTCAGCTGCTAGAATATATTTACACAGGAGCAGCCTTCATATAACCTTCATCAAAGTAGAAAAAAAGCTCTTCATTCTTGGTGAAGCGTTATCGTTATTCAGTGCCGTATTACTTGGTTATACTTACTCCTTTAGATTTTATTTTATAATTTCAAAAAAAAGTTCACAAATATGAATAGGTATTGATTCTAATAGACAGCAATCTAATCGATTAAAGTCTGGCATGTCCTTCAATCGGGACTTTTATTTGATTTTGAAATTCATCAACATTATTCAGCTTGTATCCATGCAAGGCATTACTGTACTTTTTGTTGGATCCCTTCATCGTGGTATAGTACCCAACTGAGCGTGTAGATATCTTGCACGAAAAGCAGCTCAAAATGTCAATTACGCAATACCACTCAAGTTCCTAGATTTGATGAATGGTTTTTCCAGTTATAAATTCAACGTCATGAGAAAAAAGTTTAAAACTTTCATTGATGAACTCAGGACATTCAATATTATCCACTAATTGTTTAAAATTTAGTGATGGGTTACAATGGGAAAACGTTCAAAACAAGTCTCATCATTGTCTAGGGAGATTGAAAGCTTAATCCATAGATTCCGCATGAACGCGTTGAAATCAAAATATTATCTAATGTTAAATGTATATAACATTATTCATATAATGTTGTGCTCCTGGTGGATATACATGTCACTGTGAACACTGCAAACCAAGCCACCATGCATGTTTGTCAATATATTGGGGGCAGTCCTGTACGAACAGGACGGACTTTACATGTGGAGAACGACTTTGAATTCAAATGCAATGTTCGGTAGCTGTGCTGGATTGGTGGCGACTAAAACATACAGGTAAAGTGAGGGCGTTGCTGGAGCAATAGCATGATGTTGTGGCTGCATCAAAAGGAAGGTGTATCTGTCATTCTGAATTGGGTCACTCCAGTCAATGTATGGGGATGTGATGTTCGTATACGACGACTGGCATTTGAGCAGAAAAAAAGCACTTGTTTTCGCTAGCAAGGTGTCTGTCAATGGAATTATTTGTGCCGCTGGAATTCTGGGTAGATTGTTCGTAAAGGACGACATGTGCCGCTCTGAAAGATCTGACAGGAGACAAGGAGAAGAACGCTGCTGCCAGCCCCCGAACAACACAATAGGTACAAAGCAATTTTCACCCTTTCGGAGATCCACGGGCCACAAAACTGTGTCAATAAACAATGTGTACGTTTTCTGATACTTAGGACAGCATATATGAGAACAAGATCCTATGGTCAAATCCAATGAGAAAGTGAAGTGGGTCAGAGTGATAACAAAGTCATTAAACTGGCAGTAGCTTGCGGACATTCGCCTCGTCCACACAGAACTGACGCGAAGTGGCCATATATTGAAGCTGCCCTTAGCATGTTGAGGGCCACAAGCACCAAGGAGATAAAAGTTTTCGGAGTGTTGTACATCATCGCCACAGTTTTACATTGCCACGAACCGAGTCTTTCAAAGAAAGGCACTTCTTAATCTCAAGTAGAGCAAGCTTTTCAGAGGTTCCAATATCAAATACAGAGAGCAGAGCAGGCTAGAACCAAAGAAAACACTAATAGGGGGGTCACCGGAGGATGAAACACAATCGAATAATCATAAACATTCAAATATTCCAAACAGACACACAAGAGGCTCACCTATTTCCAGATCCAGCAGGGAGATCTCTTCTAATGGTTTGAATTGATCGTCCAAAGGTCTCTTTTGAGATGGGTTGAATAAAAAACATTTCTTATCACACAAATTGAAATATTAAGATAAAATTACCAAGTAACTAGGATAACGTTTAGTTTTGTATTGAATTCTATTTGTAATTTGTTGAGCGATCATACGTGTACTATTTTGTTTTGCAGGTGACCAATAGCACGGCCACAGGCGCATTAGTGGGGATTCTGCATTAAATCATTGTACAATCCACGTAAGTGTTTTGTGCCTTGGATGTGATGTTATACTGAATTTTGATCGAAGAAAAAATTCACCGCTAATCATTTTTGTTGTTTTGGGGTCTTCACCAATGAAAATCACAAGCTATCTTCAAAATACATGACCGTCCCTTAGTTGCACACATTTCAGGCCCTTGCACACCCCTCGTGACCCTATCTTTCAGCCACCATCAAGAGCCAACATAACCCAATTCTTTTGATTTTAATCTGTCTACTTAACACCTGGGCTCGCTGCTGACGGGCCATATGAAAGAGAATGTGGAGAATTCTACTTTCAGACACAAGAGAATTTCTCAGACAATCCAGTCGCGCCAGTCTATATATACTCGACTCCTATTGAGGCCATAGTGCATTATTGTGATGCGCTGCGCATACACCTAAACCCTTATTAGCAAAAGCTAGCAACACAGAGTTCAGTAACAACTGACTTTTATTACAGCGTTTGCGGAGGCCTGGTTAAGAGTAACTTAGATCTTGATCTTTGATAATGAACCTAATTTGATGGTTCATTTTCATTGTCTCAACATCATGATGAGGAATATATATATGCCTTGGACAGAGGAGAGAGAGAGAGATGAGAGAGAGAGAAGAGAGAGAGAGAGAGAGAGACGAGAGAGAGAGAGAGAGAGAGAGAGAGAAGAGAGAGAGAGAGAGAGAGAGAGAGGAGAGGAGAGAGAGGTTGATTTGTCTGGCGTTTTGCATTGGAGTTTACAACGTAAATGTGGATTGTAATGGGTTAAGTCACGTGCTGTGTTGTCTCATTATATATATTTCTTAAATGACCATTCTTTAACATAAAATCATTTTCCAAACACACATACATTACAAACAAACTTCATAACATTTCATTAAAACAACAACAACGAAACACACACAACACACACCACACACACACACACACACACACACACACACACACACACCACACACACACACACACACACACACACACACACACACACACACACACACACAACACACACACACACACACACACACACACACACACAACAAAAAAGCAATCGAACAATCACACATCCTTGAACACAAAACAAAACACGGGGACCATGGGGCTGGGTGGGGAGGGGGGAGGGGGAGGGGGGAAGGGGGTGGCAAGGGTAAGGGATGGGGTGGAGTCCATTAGCATTCTCATATCAAATTACAAATCAAACATTATTATAATTATACAAATATTCAACCATTTTGAAAAAAACACGCAATTGAAGTAGATCTTGATGAATGTGGTACTGGTAGTTTACAGATGAAATGCATATGTTCTATTTTGAATTCTAACATTCAAACTAATCGAGAATCGACTGTACAAAAACCAAGTTTGTTTAAATTGTGCACAAGTTCCATTTATAATTGCTATGTAATGTTCTAGGTAATATATATCTCTCAACAATGTAACAGAGGTTTGCACATGTGGTTGTGCATTTAGCAATTTACATTTATACATATGTAACATTTCGCAAATAAATGATGAAATAAAAAAACTGTATCTGTCCGTATATGCTACTTTACACCAAACAATACTACAAGTTCTTTGTCAATCATTAAATTATGACAATGTGAACATTTCCGAGACAGCAACTGCTGTACATTCATCCAAAATTGGTGTGTAATATGACAGTCAAACAGCATGTGGAAATTGTCTGCTCTTCTTGCTAACAAAGATTACATGTAGAAGAGTTTGCTAAACGACGCAGGAACAAGAATCTCTGGGTTGGAAGTAATTTATGTAACAGTTTAATTTGAAACCATCTCAATTGCACATCACTAGATATTCTATAACAATGTAAGAAAATGTCTTTCCAATGTAGATCTTCAAACCAATTATTCCAACTGGAAAACAGCAGTTGGTGATTCCGTTTTCATTCAGCATATTCTGTATGAATTTACTACCCTTCCTAATACAGGACCAATCTTTATTCTCTAACGTTTTATAGTTATTAGTCAAAACTATGTTCAACTTTTGACAATAAGCTCGCAGTGCATTCAAAACGTTTTCCTATATTAAAAAGTTTGTTCTAACATTGGCAAAACTAATCAAAAATTCATTGTAAGTCATGAAGGTACCATCCGTATTTAACAACTGTTTCACAAAAAAAGATATTACGATTACACCATTCTTGTAAGTACACCACCTTTCTGTCTCTCAATATATGAACATTATAGTGAATACACTCTGCCATGAACTCATGAACCGTCATTTGGCAGGATTTCAGATAACGTTTTTTTTGTAATGCATCATTGCATCTTTCCAGCACAAGTTATCAACTTTCTTTAAAACCACATGTGCATACTCAGCACCAAATTGTCTTAACCTTGCTAACTCTGGAAACATATTAATTGTAAAACACTTCCACTCAGATTCATCCAAAAGTCTTCTCAGTCAGCTTATTTTCATGGAGGTAAAATGATCTAATATTTGTCATTCTCAATCCTCCTTTACTGTATTGTTTAAACACCACAGTTTTCTTAATCCTGCTTTGTTTCCCACTCCACAAAAATGTTATCAACTCATTATTCAATGCAGCAATGAAATCTTCAAGGGTATCAGGCAAATTAAGCAACAAATGTACAATATTTGACAGAACCAAGGTCTTGATAACTGTTATTTTCCCAAATGGTGTCAATTGTCGCTTACTCCAATAATTCATTTTTTTTTATTGCAAGAAGCTTATCCTCGAAGTTAATCTTTGTAATACTTGCGGCATCGGTGGAAAACACCACTCCAAAAATTTTGAAAGTACCAGGGTCCCAATGAAATTTTTGTCCCACATGTATCGAATGTTTGAATATTTCCTACTCCCTATCCAGACAACCTGACTTTTATCGAAGTTTATCTTTAACCCAGAAATTTCAGCAAATTTAGTTAGAATGTGCACTGATTCATGAACATATTTCTCACTTCCATCCAAGCATAATGACGTATCATCTGCAAACTGAGACAATGAAATGTCCTTCTTCTTCACACTGATTCCTTTTATATTCAAGTTTTTTTTAATGGAGCATTGTTAGAAGAATCTCAGCACAAATTAAATAGAGATATGGTGAGGAGGGTTCCCCTGTCTTACCTCCTCTCTGTATTGGAAACCAGAAAGAATACTGTCCATTCACCGACACATATGTCAAAATACCAAAGTAGAAGGTCTTTACCCAGTTTATCATGTCTGGTCCAAAATTAAATAGAAAAAAAGAAACTAAGCATTTCTGTAGGATAACCAGAAACACTATCAAAAGCCTTTTCAAAATCAACCAGAAGACACATACCAGGAACACTTTCTTTTTCAGCATATACCAAAGTATCGTAAAGTAGCCTAATGTTATCACCAATGAACCTGCCTTTTAAAAAATCCTTCTGACTCTCATGTATTATGGAAGGTAGAAATATTTCCAAACGATTCGCATACATGCAGAGGCGATTTTGTACGCCGCATTAATGAGGGACATAGGGCGTCAGTTTTTAATAAATCTTTTTGGTTTTCCTTCTTTAGGAATGCATATAATAATTTCCTTGCCTGTGTTGCTGAAAGCTGTCCTCTTTGAAATTCCTCATTCACAGAACGTACAAGAAAATGATAAAGATCTTTAAAAAGAACTTATAAAACTCAACAGTGAACCGTCAGGACCAGGGCTCTTGAAATTCTTAATTTGCTTTAAAGCAGCTGCTGCTTCTTCACATGTAATCATCCCTTCAATATGTTTGCTCTCCTCATCGGCTAAAGTTGCAGCATCTTTTAATTTACTTAGAAGGTGAATGTTATCCACATCTCTATAACTATAGAACTTTTCGTAATTGATTTCACCCCATCTAAAATTTCGCTCTGGTCTGAATAGTAGTTTATAATTGGCCTGAGTCAAGTCCTCACAACAGAAACACCAGTTTGTTTTAGTTTCTTGAGTTCAGCAAGCACCAGATTACGAACATACTGGAATGAAAACGAACAATGATGGGTCTTGGTCTGGTGCCACCAGGCTTGCCGGTGCGGTGCGCAATCTACACAATGCCTTTGGTTACAGGCACCTAATCTTATGTTGAAAATGTCCAGGCAGTGATTCACACAGTTCTCTACAGTCTCCTGGCCACTCTGCCTCGCGGGCACCCCATTCACGCACAAGTTGAAACTGGTGGCTCTGTCGCTCTTGATCATTCAAGTCTCTCCTGAGATCATTGTCTTTTTTACACATTGCTCGAGTTTTCACCTGAGTTCATTTTCCTCCCTGAATGTCTTTTACTTCCTCAGCCAAAATGTCCTTTTCATTTCTCAGGTCAAAAATGACACTTCTCTAGCTGTTCAATCCTGATATGTAAACGTGCCGTAGTTTTATTCACATCATCTCTGAGTTCCTGAATGTCGTTTCTTTTGCGACATCGAGCAATTGTTGCTTATTTCTTCTAGCATCTATCGTAGTGTATCCATGTTGTCGTAAATATTGTCCTGACTGCCCTGTCGTTTCTTTTTATCTGGTTTAAGTTTCCCTTCGTTTAAGTCCAGGCTGGCACCTGAGGAAGATGACAGCTGACGCTTACTCGTGTTTGTTTTACTTACGGAACACCACACAATACTAATCCCATGAAATATTTCGATACACCACACATTTGTTGTAATAAACTTTGGCAACACAACCTCAAAAGTAATCGCAACTATCGCCCATCTTCAAATTTTCTTTTCTCTCTTCTCTCTCCTTCTTTTCTTTTTTTTTACCACACTGTACATCTTATATTCACAATTATCAAAACATACATACCTCGAGAACATTTTCACACAGCAACCGAATCGCAACTATCGCCCATCTTCGAAATTTCTTTTCTCTCTTTCTCTCTCCTTCTTTTCCTTTTTTCACCACACTAGTACATCTTATATTCACAATTGATCACAACATACATCCTCGAGAACATTTTGACACAGCACCGAAACTCGTTCAACACGTGCGGAGCACGCATGTTAATCACATTTTGAAATTCTATAGTGTGTAAATCCAATATGTTCCGAGAAGCTGGAAAAAACAACAACCCTGAAAATGCGAAAATTTCAGTCAAAACACACAAACACTACACAGTAACACATCGAGTTTCGTACTTGTATACAATAATATTTCAATTTTAAATAGCACAACTATGATGCAAACCAGGTGGGAAAAAAATGTAAGCAGAGCTCCGCAAAACACATCCGTACGCGAACGTGAGCGACGGTCAGAGTCCCTTTGTCTCATAACATTATATTGTGCTGTGTTATAGTGTGCTGCTTTGTGATGTTGTGTTGTGATTATAGGTTGGGTTACTTTAGGCTTGTGTTGTGCTGTGTTGCAATGTGTTGTGTGACGATGTGCTGCTTTGCACTGTGTTCTGTTCTTATACATTGTGTTCTGTTCTTATACATTGTGTTGTGTTGTGTTTATTTGTCTTACGTTGTGATGCGTTGTCCTATGTTGTATTGCATTGGCCACCATTGTGTTGTACTGGGTTGATATGTATTGTATTGTGTATTATCTTTGTGCATTTAGGGATTCACTCACGCATGTTCATGGTTTACTACCTTATCATTTGTATCTTCTCTTGTTTGGAAACTGTCTGTTGGATAGGGTCATTGGTAAATGATCACCCCGTATGATTTGGGGAGAATCGTGCGTCCATGATCTGAATGAAAGTGATAGTTTTCTTCCCCCCCCCCCCCCCCCCCCCCCCCCCCCCTCCACCACCCTCTCTATCCCCGTCTCTCCCGTTGCCACTAGAAAGTAAGTTATGGCCTGTTTGGAGTAGATTAAATAAAACGGTTCTTATTTTCGCCTGTTGAGGGAACGTATCTATCATTCACTAAATTAATTACCAGCTAAGGAAATCTGATCCCAATATATAAATATGCAGAGGACCTTTTTCTTCTTCTCCAAAGCAAAGAGTTTAAAGAACCAGTAGTTTTGTTTCATTTCCAGCACTGGAAATTTCAACAAGCAGGTCTTCTTCCTTCTTTTGTTTTTACCATGCATATTAGTCAGATAATATGAGGAGTTTAAATCGTGCGCAGAATGAAGACATGCCCGCCGAAGTTGTCAAACTTTAATAGTAGGACATATCCGTGATGATATACATTAATTGTTACATAAATATTCTTATCATACGTGAATGGAGTGGGAAAAAAAATGAGGCAGCCTGTAAAAGTTATCGTGCACCACGGAACAGGCAGTCAACCATAGGCACTAACTATTGTTTTGTTTCTTTTTTCCTTTATGACGAAGAAGGGTGGTTGTTAATGGCACATCTGCTGCGATACCTTATCTCAATATTTCAATTTTAGTTGATTCCAGGACAGGTTTCTTGGGAGCCGGTGTGGCAGGTCTGTTTATTCGTGTTTTTCAGGGTGTCCATTGACAATATTTACTGTGTTTCAACATATAGGCAGCAGGAAGATTGATAGATAGATTGATATTGTAGATGATCGATCGATCGATAGAAAAGTTAGATAGATAAGATAGGTAGTCAGATAGATAAGCAGACAGAGAGAATAGAGAGATGCAAAATACATACATACATATTGACTGTCTGAAACCAGGTTTATTGTCACGATTAAATCAAGGTTGTACTGACATTAATACATACATACATACAAACATAATTCTTGCATACATACCATCCGTCCAAACATCATATGTAGAGAAACAGATAGAAATCATGATTTGTATCTTTTTCTCAGGCTTGAGGCGAGGTTGTTTGAAGGGAAAGTAATCCAAATGATCTGGAAGCAAACAGACCTCGTCAGTGGGTTGTGGTGTGTGGTGCGTGCCTGTCTGATGCTGGAAGTTGAGTTCGTCAATTAACTTTACTGTGCAGAAGCTGCGGACAATGTTGTTGCTGATGTTGGTCGTAATATCACTGGAGCTATGCTATGACGCTTTCTCTTTCATATATATTTATATAATATATATATATATATATTTATATATATAATATATATATATATTATATATATATTTTATATTTATGAAAGATACATTTATTAACCTACCTATAAGGGTGGTGTATTCACAAGAGTAGGTATGATATCAACATGGACGTTTATTGTGCACAAAAACAAACAATACTACTGCGAAAGAAAAACAAACACTTTTATCGTTAAATGCAAAAGAACGTGCCTAATCTAGTAAAGCAACATTCTGTCTAAAAACTGATGTTGATGTTTACTGTATGCAAAAGAAAGTGGCCTATCTAGGTAAAGAAACAATTCGTCTAAAACTGATGTTTGATGTTTACCTGCATGATCTCTCTCTCTCTCACTCTCTCTCTCTCTCATCCTCTCTCTCTCTCTCTCTCTTCTCTCTCTCTCTCTCTCTCTCTCTCTCTCTGGGGGGGGGGGGGGGGGGGCCTCCTGAGGTACACGAGGTGTGTGACAGTTTTTCTGAGCTCTGTACATTTATGTTGCTTTCTCTAGTTGTATGCAGTGTTGTGAGGGGGAGTAGGGAAACGAGGAAGTCAACATAATAATATGCATTTACAGAGAGGCTCAGCTGTGTCTCCAGAGGAAAGGAACTATGAAGACAGGAAAGAGTAAGAGATTTGGTGGGCAAATTTCACTGTTGTTCAGAGAAATTGATGTCAATAACCCAGTAGGGTTTAGGCAGATCCAGGTTGGCAGAAATGCTAAACCAAGATACTCCTGAGAATGGAGCAGGAACTGAGGAAGCAAAAAGAAAAATTAATGAATAATGTCCAAGGATTAAACAAGCATGTTAAGGAAAGGAGAAGCAAGATTTTACATAATTATGACACCACAAAAAAGAAAGAGAACTGATCAAATTCGTTGAAAGCTGAACTGACCAAAGAAAGGACAAATGGGGAGACAATACTTAAAGATTGATTATAAGGCTGCAAGAGTGTGGACATTCACACCAAAACAGAACCAAATGGTGCTGTTGTCCCAGATCGGTGTCCGGACGAGGTCCAGACCCCTGAGGTGAAACACTGGACTGTCAAGCAAACCACAATATGGAAATAGCTGTAAAAAGCAAATTCTTTATTCCTCTGAAGTAATGACAATCTTACAAATGTTAATCCTGACTGTGCCCTGTTAGGGAAAAATAATTGTAATTTTCTAAAGGTTATGCCTCAATGGAGTTTTTTGTACAGTAATGTAGATAAGTCTCTTGAATTAAAAGGATGAGTTTTTAATTCGTATATTGAGGAGGATGCCTGATTTTATTGGCGTAACTAGGAAGTAAGCAGCAAATAAATGTTTTAATGCAGCAAAAGATGTTGATTTTGAAAATTGCTGGCTTTGATATGTTTCTGAATAAGGAACCTAAAAGGGGTATAGCCATGTATTTTGCTAAGGTGATAAATGCAACAACTTTGCGATGGAGTTGAAAATAACAAATTTCAAGGCAATTATTGGTGTATTATCAGGGGTGGTAACGATGTGACAATATTAGTTTTTAGTGGGTGTATTATACTGAGATGCCAAAACTCAAATGTTGAAAAAACAATTTATGAGTTATTTATTTTGCTAAAAGCAGAAAAAATGAGTAGATATATGTAAAAATATGTTTATTTGGTGATTTTAATTTTCTGATGTAAAATGGGTGGATAATTGGATTAGTGATAAAAGCAATGATGTTATTGTATTAAACTTTTGAGAGCCGTTTTAATACAGAAAGTGACTACCCTACTCCGTGTTCGGTAAGGACAGAAGCAACAATTGATGACTTAGTTTTAGTTAATGATCGAATCCTTGTTCTCTGATATTGAATATAGTGACCCTTTGGGTAATAGTGATCACTTGATTTTTACATTTGAACTGTATGTTCAAAGAAAAAAGACTAAAGAAAAATCCCTAAGTACAAATTTGATTACAGAAAGGAGACTATAATAAATGGAAAATGCTTTCAGAGAGTGTCAACTCTTTGCTTACAAATGATCAGATGTCGAGGAAATGTGGAATGTCTTAAAATGCGACAGTTTTAAGAAGTATGGATGAATGTATTCCAATGACTATGTGTAGCCAAAATAAATGCTTAAACCACTTTGGATGATTGAAAATGTCACTTAAAATGATTAAAAAAAATATAATCTTTTTCAAAGGTATTTATTGACGGAAAAGATGGGGAAAGAATACAGTGAATATGCAAGAATGCGAATAAGAGCAAAAATGACATCATATCAACAAGAAATAGCTTATGAACGTAAAATAGCTGAACATTGGAAAAAACTCCCCATATTGTTTTTGGAAATTCGTGCAAGAACGTACAAAAGTAATCACTGGGGTAAATACTATAAATGATGTAAAGGAGGGTTGGCCGAGTCAGATATGGAAAAAGCTGAAGTTTTATAATGAGTTCTTCGCAAGTGTCTTTGCTTATGATGACTCATAATAACATACTGATCTTATTGAATGTAGTAAATCTAATGGAATTTTCAGTTACAGTTATATTAATAACTTCAGATGCAGTAGAGAAGAAAAGTTGTTTGAATTGAATCAGTCTTAACGGCAGGGACCTGAATTTAATACCACCTACAGAATTCTAAAAGAATTAAGTAAGGAGTTAGCTGTACCGCACAGAAGATTATAATAAATCATTAGAGACAGGAAAAATTACCCCTCGACTGGAATCGCAGAAGTTACGGCTATTTTAAAAAAAGGGTCTAAATCTGAGCCAGGAACTATCGTCGGTAAGCTTAACCTGCATTGCATGCAAAGGGCTAGAAATCCAGTATAGAGGATGTCATAGTATACTCACTTCACTGATAATAATTTGTTTGCAGTTGCCAGCATGGCTTTCGTATAATAAGAGTCTTGCCCATATCACAACTACTTGAAGTTATGGAAAGATTTAGTTAAACATGCTAGAGAATAAGTTCTCTGTTGATATTATTTACCTTGATTTCCCGTAAAGCTTTTGATACGGTTCGCATGAGTGATTATGAAAAAAAAGGGAAGCTTACGGTTATAGTAGGTAAGTGCTTAAATGGATTAGAGGATTTTTGTCAAATAGAAAACAAAGAGTAAGAGTGGGTAACTGTATGTCGACAGAGAAAGATGTTATGAGTGGTAATCCCCAAGGGAGCATTTTAGGACCTGTACTGTTTATATTTTTAATAATGTCCTCCAGATGAGGTAAATAGTTTTTGTAAAATTTTGCTGATGTTACAAATTAAATGACAAATCAGTATTATATATAGTCTGCAAGATAAATTTAAATTGCCTCCAAAACTGGACAGACAAGTGGAATCTATATTTTCTATATGTTGTAAAATGAATGTTTTGCATGTTGGCAAAAACAATCCCTGAACATGAATACAACATGAAAATAGAGGTGGGAAAATAGGCTGGTACAGAAATGTGAGGAAGAAAGGATCTGGGGGTTAATCTTTGATAAAGATTTACTCTTTGATATTCACATTCAAAAATGTATTAATAAAGCAACCCATATGATTGGATTAATAAAAAAAACTTTTATGTACCTAAATAAAGAAACGGTTTAAAGTTATATAAAGCTATGGTTAGACCGCATCTTGATATGGCAATATAATTTGGTACCACACTTGGGAAAAAGGACAGTCAATAGCAATTGGATGAGTACAGAGAAAGAGCTACTAAAATTTGCAAGAATGTACAAAAACATGTTCTTATACAGCTAGATTAAATTACTTAAATTTGCTCTCTTTAAAAGGTAGGAACGTATTAGAGGGGGATTTTGATTGAAGTGTTCAAAAATATCTTTCACCAGCAAACGGACATATCAGTGGGACTACTTTTTTGAGGCTGTTAAAACAGATAGAACATAGAAATTCGGAAGGCAAAATTTTTGTTAAGGCAGTTTCATACTAATGGGGAGATTCAAGTTCTGTAACGAGTTATACTAACTGGAAAACAGTTTGACAACTGCACTTTTAAATTTGCTAAATAATACTAATGTTTGTAAAATTTGCTGGATGTTGACTTGAAATTTAAGTTCAGTTTTAGAAGCTTTGATGAATAAGATGGAAAAATTTATATTGCATGCATTTTTCAACCCTGTCTTAAAGTAAATAAACTCGAGGGGACATTGTAAAGGCTTAACGGTTTCCTATGTATGATTAGTACCTACACTACGATACTATACTATCTACTTGTCTTGACAGTTGGCAGTGACTGTTGTGAGGGAGGTATGCGTCTGCTTCGCTGTCATTTCAGGTATGTGTGCGGGGGTGTGGGTCGGGCATTTTTTGTTCAGATATTTGCAAGTTATTATGTTGAAGACGGTGGATATATAAATTTCTCGCCGTGAGAATTGTCGGTGTTGGTGTTGAGGTCGCGGAATGGGACGGTGTCTCCTTAGGATTGTTACTGTCTCTATTGTGGCTACGGACATTTTGCTCCAACGCTGTGGAGACGTGGAAACTTGAATTCCAGAGGCCTTCCTCTGTGGAACGCCTGACAGTAAGACGGCTAACCGTCTAGAGAGTGCCGGGAACCTCTCGCAGAGACAGTGGCCTTGGACGGGTTCTGCTCCTGCTGCCTCAGCGTCTCCGGCCGATCCCACACTGAGGTGTTATGCCATTCTGAACAATTAGCTGCAATTTGATGGACGGAGGGAGACTTATGTGGACGTGAAAAACATGTCGTGCCAAATCTCCAGATGAAATGGATGGAATAAAGCAAGAAATGTCTGCCTTGAGGCAGGATAATGACAGGTTAAAGGAAGAAAACACTTGATCACTTGCCAAGGTGGGAATCTTTGGACAGGAAGGTGACGACCTTGAAGGGAGGTTGATGAGGAATAAACTTAATCATCCACGGTATTCCTCGTAAGACATTGATCTGGCAACAATGTGAAGCGTTGGTACAGGATATGATTACAGATAAACTGGAACTTTCGGGATGACATTCTTTTCGACCTTGTACATCGACTGAACTCAAAGTCGAACTCGCAATAGTAGCATGGATGCACATTCTTTAAAGGTTAAGATTGATTTTGCGTGCGAAAACAATTGTTAAAAGGAACTGAGTTATTTGTTGGTGAGATTTTCTTCCGAGTTAGGGAGATTCAAGAAGAAGTCGTTCCCTCACCTGAAGTCCGCCAGATCAGGGATGAAAGTGTCCATGGTTATTGATCCACCTGGTGATCCAACAGCAAATGGTTCGGTCTGGATGGCGAGTGACAACCTGATAGAATTGAATTTGGATTCAGGCCAGCACGATCAGTGGAAATTTTCCTGTTATCAGAACAAGAGGGAGGTTAAATGTAAGACATCACCGCACAGAGTGCCTGGTTCAAATCACGTGGGGTCACTTTTAACTGGGGGAGTGAACGATGCTGGCGTAAAGGAGAAAGGCGATGAAAATCCGTGGGGTTGTCACTGCATCGGTGTGGACGAAATGTGTTAGCTCACACCGACAACAGTCAGCCAGTGTGTTAAATGTGGAGTTAGGTTTTTGAACGTAATGTTTGAGTGATGCCTCTTCGATCACACTAGTGATGTAACGTTATCCGACGTGAAACTTGATACGCCAAATCATGCGAAGTGAGAGAAAGAAAGTTTTAGTAGAAGAAATGTGTGATCGTGAGGGGAAGTGTGGTGGTGAGTGCATGCATGTAGACGACGATACAACATGGTTGGATGTGGAGTGAAAATGAAAAAAGGGTGGCGATTGTCTGTGTATTTGGGAATGGGATTATCATGGTGATGTTCATGTAAATAAATAAGAAAAGTTATAGTGGCTTTGTGATGCCGAATGAGAATTCCAGTGTGGCTGAACGTCTGATTACCAATGTGTCAAACAGAATAGAGGATCTGAGTCATCGTCTATTTCAACGACCAAACCTAATTTAAAGACTGCGATTGACCGAAGACTAATAATTGATCTACGAGGACTACGATTGATAACGGGACATGGTGGTGGTGGTATGACAATGAACACATTTGTAAATGTGTATCATTTCTTCTTGATTTATGTGGATTTTTCAAAAAACTGGATGACAGAGATTTTATACAGTTTCTTTCTTCCTGTGACTTTGTTTGACTTAGTGGAAACGTTGCTGAAGCGTTTCAATCAACCTTTATCAAGACTATGAATTATTTGGTAAAACCTGTGTACAATTTACAAGGACAGGGACGGGCTAGGGAGGATTAGTTTGTATGGTTCGTAAAAGTCTTGTCCCGTATGTGCATTCCAGGTGGATTGTGACAGTCTGTATACAATTTATTTGAATTGTTTAGAATTATTTTTGCTCTGATAAGCCTCTCTTACTTGTGTGTACTTATGTCCTCGGAAAATTGCACCTTTCTACACATGATGGCTTTGATAATGGTATTGTATGTTGAAGAATTATTGTAAACATGTTGTTATCCTTTGAGGATGCTGAGATACTTTTATGTGGGTGACATGAATGCAAGAACTGCGATTATTTCTCAGGTAATGGTAGGTTGATTCGTGGTCTTATGCAATTTCAAGCTGAGACAGCAAATACAATAGGATGTTCTCAGATAAGATATTTAAATGTGTATGGGTGAAATAGGTTCTTTGTATGTGCACTGTGGCTAGGATTGACAATATGTATGAGTATGTAATGGCGTATCTCGAAGCGGTGTTTCACATACATTTAGGATGTGGGGAGTAGTGTGAATGACTTATTTTCTTGCTTGTGCTACAGATTTTTTTGAACTATGTGTTTATAAAGATGACTATAAATGTGAATGGAAAAGATTTGATTTGATCATTTTACCCCTGGTATTGTGCATTGAATGTCAATGAACAGTCGCATACCAGTTTTGCCCCTAATGTAGCATGTTAAACCGTTTAAGTTAAATATTGCTGGAATTCAAGATTACAGTCAACAGTTTTCTTTATGCATGAATTCTTTCAAATGTTTTAGAAAAGTTAAACGCCAGCTGAAAATCTTATTTTGTTGAATGTTAATGTAATGCTCTGATCTTGTTTAATATAACTATCAAAGACCAAGTTGGATACAATGAGGAAAGTTGTGCCTATAAATAAGAATTTATTTACAGGAATTGGTTGATCGAGAATGCAGGGTAGAAAAATCGTAAAAACTTCGAAGATTATTCTAGAAATTTTTGAATCAATGGTTAAAGTGGATTTAGAATGATTGTTTTGTTATAGTGAGACGGAATATAAACATTTAAAATGAAAGGAAACAGAAAGAACATAATGATCTCCTATGAAACGATCTTCTGTCTTAGGGTAACAATCCAGCTATGTGTTTTGCGAAAACTATCTCAGATTTCCACAAAGAAACTTAAAACCTGCAAAATTAATATTACGATGCAAGAAGTGGGTCTTAAATTTTAAAATCTTTTGGATAAGGACGTTGATGAGTCCACTGAGATGACCATTGCATTTTATAATGAGGAAACTGCTTATGATGACCCTATATCAGAGGGGAAATATTAAAGCTATTATAGAAATTAAAGAATGGTAAAACTGCAGGGACCATGATGGATCATTCGGCCCGAGAGTTTTTAAGCATTCGGGGCGGACTGTTATGGATGTTTAGTTAAATTGTTTAATTATCTTTTATGACACTGGGATTTATCAGAAGATTGGAAAGAATCTATTAATTTTACCTCTGTTTAAGAAGGGGGAGATAAACGATGTAAACAATTATAGAGGTATTTGTTATGAATGTATGTAGTAATCTCTATGTACTGTTATTAATAATAGACTACATTGAATGAATATCTCAGAACAATATAAACAGGAGAACATCAAGCAGGATTTAAAAAAGGTTATTTACATGTGATCACATGTTTAGTCTATTAGCCGCAATGCAAAAACTAATTTGTAAACAACAGAAGCTGTATGTGGCTTTTGTGGTTTTTGCAGAAAGCTTTCGATTCAGTTTCACGGAAAACTGCTGTGGCCTTATTTTGTTTAAACATGGAATTCCGGTTAAACTGTATCATTGTGTGGAAAGGTATGTATAAGGAGGTGAAAGCAAGAATTTTGAGCGGGAGCTAAATTATCAGATTTTGTCAAGTGTACGAGAGGGGTCAAGCAAGGGGATGTTTGTAGTCCTGTTTTATTTTCTCTGTTCATAATGAATGGCTTTGTGAGTTATTCATGGACCGGCATGGTGTGACTTTTGATATTTGGAACTGTTTGTCTTACTTTTGCTGATGACATTATTTATATTGTCTACAAAACTGTAGTTGGTCTGCAAAGACAATTGAACAGTTTGGTATTCAAGCTGCTATAAAATTAGAATTAAAAGTTAATATGAATAAGACCAACTATTGTGTTTCGTAAAGGGTGGATATTGTAGCAGTAGTGAGAAATTGATATATGGAGGTGAATACATGGTTGTAGTCAATGCCATACAAGTATTTTTGGGTTTAAAAAAAAAAAAAAAAAAAAAAACAACAGATTTAGTGCTCATAGACCACCAAAACCATGAAACGTTTCCTCCGTCTCCGTCTCTCGTTGTATAGCCTCAATAGACTATTGCAAATCTAAAAAGGGCGCTCCATACATAAGGTGCGCATACTCTCGCGAGTTCACACTGACGGCAGTAGGGGATCGCTCACTACGGTGCGCAGCTGCCTGCCTCACCCCCCGACACGAAACGTTGGGACTTCATATCCAGGTTATTCCTTTTTGCCACGCGTTCCCTTTAGTTATCTTGGGTTTTATTTTATAACCAAATTACGTTTCACCTTTTGGATAGTCATGACCTAGTCATATAGAGCAAAGAGGAGCGTCACGTTATACTTCGTTTTTTTTATACAAATTGATTAGTGGGCGCATTTTCTGTTTTTCGAAGTATTTGGACTCTCAGGTGCAGCCATTTCTACTGTTTTGAGCAGAACTCTGGGCTTTTGAGAAAGTGTTGTAATAGAAGATTGTTTCATTTTTTTGCTATTGAAAAGATTTTGAATGTAGACAATCGAACTCCAATGATTTAGTTTATGGCGAACTTGGAAGGTATCCGATTTTATATTCAAAAAAATTTCGTTTTTAAATGCATTATGTATTGGCTGATAAATAACAGAATGGAGGAAACAAGATACCATAGAAAGCTTATAGGACGTTAACGAAATTTGGTTTATAATGGTATTAAGAAGACATGGGCTACCACTGTTCGTCAGTGCTTAAATTCGTATATCCCCCCCCCCCCCCCCCCCCCCCCCCCCCCCCCCCTATGGCTTTGCATATGTTTGGGACAACCAGGGCGTTGAAAATTTTATCGGATTTTTTTTTTTTTAAATGTTTCAAACAAAGAATGATTGATTGCGATGGCACAGATTGGCACCATGACCATTTTAACAACAGTGACAGTTTGCACAATACAGACTGTTTAAAACAACCGTTATGTTTGAGCATACATCAAAATGAAAATGGACAGGTATATTAAGAGTGCTTTGAGAAGTTTAGATTTCGGTAGTCTGACATAGCTTGCCATAGGTTCAGATACAGTGCTTTGATTGAAAATAGACTGTTTGTCGGCCTATGTTAACCAGGCCAAGGAGATGAAATACATTTTTTATTTTGCTGTCTGCTCTCAATGATCTTCTAGAGTAAAATTTATTAAGTCAAAGTATTATTATGATCCTTGTAGTTTTTAGAGTCAAGGCTTACTATTTAACATCAGGAATGAGTGTGTCCTCTTTGATCTTGCAGGTTACATATACGAAAGCACAAAAGCGACTACGTGCAATGTATTCATAATAGTTTGTATAGTATGTATGTGTATCTGCTTTTTGTTTCTTTTTTTTTTCATTTCTTTTGTGAGTGTCTTTATTCGTGTATTCCAGGTGTGTCCCCTTCAGTATGGGCTATGGCCTAATCTGAAATAAATCAAATCAAATCAAATCTCTCTCTTCTCTCCTCTCTCTCTCCTCTCTTCATCTCTCTCTCTCCTCTCTCTCTCTCTCTCTCTCTCTCTCTTCTCTCTCTCTCTCTAAACACACACACACACACACACACACACACACACACACACACACACACACACACACACCATACATGTATACTTGATCAGACTCATCAGAGAGGCACTGCTGATTGTGTTCGTGCCCCCCTTCGCATCAAATAGACATACACCAAAAGACTTATAATTCTGTGGTGTTCTCAAACCTAAAGGTTGAAATGTCGCACCCAACAGCACCCAAAAGCAGCCAGCGAAGGGTAGACATATAAGTCAAAAGGAAAGTCTGGTAAGGAAATAAGTTGCTGAAAAAAGAAAAAAAAAAAAAAAAAACACCCAAAATCATTGTAAAAACAGTGTAAAATGTTGGGACAGTCTTTTGCAGGGGATAAAATAACTATATACTTCCGTCATTACATCAATGACTTGGCAAAGTTTTGACAACAACAACAGCAGCAACAACTACAAACAAGGAATAAGTGTGTGTGTGTGTGTGTGTGTGTGTTGTGTGTGTGTGTGTTGTGTGTTGTGTGTGTGTGTGTGTGTGTGTGTGTGTGTGTGTGTGTGTGTGTGTGTGTGTGTGTGTGTGTCTGTGTGTGTGTGTGTCTGTGTGTCTGTGTGGTGTGTGTAGGGGGAGGGTGGGGGTGTATGTATGTGTGATTACACCACCCTTACAGGTAGATTATTACACATTTCAAGAATATTTAAAAAATGATTGTAACTGGATAAAGTTGAGTTATTGTATACGAATTTCACTTTGTATTTGTTGCATAGATCACCTTGCTTTTATCGAATTTGCAGGCGATCAATGGCGCAGGCCACACTTCATTATTGGGATTCTGCATTAAATCACTGAAAAATCCATGTAAGCGTTTTGTGGCCTTGGGTCAGCATGTAATGTTAAACTGAACTTGATCAAAAGAACAAATCCCCACAATCATTTTTCCTTGTTTCAAATGCATGACCTTCTCCTTAGTTGACACCCATTTCAGGCCCTTGTACACACTCGTGACCCTATCTTTGAGCCACCATCAGAGCCATGGATATTCCAATTCCGTCGATTTTTATGTCTGCTTGGAACCACTGGCCCGTAGCTTGATGGCCATATGAATGAGAATGGGGAGAAATCAACTTTTAGACACAATAGGAATTTTCAAAACAACCCAGTCGCGCCAGTCTATAAATATTGGACTCCTTAATTGAGGCCATGGTGCATTATTGCTTGATGCGCAGGCGCATATACCTCAGCCTTTAATTATAAACTACAACACAGAAGCCAGTAACAGCTGTACATATTGGAGCGTTTGTGGACGCCTGTTTAAGGAAAAAACTTTGATCTTGATTTTTGTTAATCAACCTAATTTCATGGTTTATTTTCATTGTTTCAACATCATGATAAGAAATATGTATATGCTCTGGACACAGAGAGAGAGAGAGAGAAGATGAGAGAGAGGAGAGAGAGAGAGAGAGAGAGAGAGAGAGAGAGAGAGAGAGAGGGAGAGAGAGGAGAGAGAGAGAGAGAGAGAGAGAGAGAGAGAGAGAGAGAGAGAAGTTGGTTTGTCGGGATCATGCACACTGCCGTTTTGCATTGGAGTTCACAACATAAATGTGGATTGTGATGGGTTACATCACGTCATGTTCTGTTTTCATAATGTTGTATTGTGCTGTGTTATATTGTATTGCTTTGTGTTGTTTTGTTTCGTGTTGTGTTTAGAGGTTGGGTCACTTTAGGGTTGTGTTGTGCTGCGTTGCAATGTGTTGTGTGACGATGTGCTGAAAGTTACGTTGTGTTGTTTTGCGCTGTGCTGTGGGGTGTTACATTGTGTTCTGTTTTTATACATTGTGTTGTGTTTATCTGTCTTACGTTGTGATGTGCTGTCCTATGTTGAATTGCATTGTCCACCATTGTGTTGTGTTGGGTTTGTTATGTATTGTATTGTGTATTATTTTTGTGCATTTGGGGGATTCACTCACGCATGTTCATGGTTTACTACCTTATCATTTGTATCTTCTTTGTTTGGAAACTGTCTGTTGGATAGGTCTCTAGTGAATGAATCACTCCCGTATGATTGGAGAGAAGCGTACACCCATGATCTGAATGACGATAATACTTTTCTTCCTGCCCCTCTATCCCTGTCTCTCCCGTTGCACTAGGAAGAAAGTCATGATCTGTTTGAAGTAGATTAAACAAAACGGTTCTTTTTGTCGTCTGTTGAGGGAACGTATACTGTGATACACTAAATTATTTACCATCTAATAAAGTTTTCATTGATCACGATGAATATGGAAATCTAATCCTAGTATATAGATATTCAGATATCCATTTTTTTCTCTCCAAGGAAAGAGTTTAAAGAATCAGTATTTTTGTTTCATTTCAAGCACTGGAAATTTCAAGCAGTTTTTTGTTTTGTTTTAATTGTTTTTAACCATGCATTTTAGTCAGATAATATTAGAGTTTACATGTGCGCAGAAAGAAGATGCTGCGCTAAGATGTTCACACATTAAATAGTAGGCATATCTGTTCATGACATACTACATGATACATACATATCCTTATCATACTGTGTAAGTAGAGGAAAAAATGAGCACTGTAAAAGTTATAGTGCACCCACGCACAGCAATTAACAGAGCACAAACGTTGTTTGATTTCTTGTTTTCCTTTAAGACGAAGAACGGTGATTGTTAATGCAACCACTACTTTGATACATATCTCAATATTTCAATTTTAGTTGATCAGGACAGGTTCTTGGGAGCCGTGAGTCGCAGGTCTGTTCAATTCGTTTTCATCAGGGTTCATTGACGATATCTCTACTGTGTTCAAACATTGTCAAATCAGGAATTCGGGAATAACCAAATCTACTATTGACTGAAACATTTCTTATGAAAAATTATCATAATTAATTGATTTATGACTACACATACAGATTGGCAGACTGAATGATCAATTGACAGCCAGCCAGCCAGCCAGCCAGCCAGAAAGCCATCCAACCTGCCAACCAACTACCCAAACCCCAACGAGCCAACATGTCTGCCAGCCGACGAGCCATTCAGTCGTCCAGTCAGCTAGCAAGCTAACCAACAAACTACCCAGTAAACCAGCAGCCAGCTGAGAAGTCAACCAGCCAGCCAGCCAACCAACCAGCTATCCATTCAGCAACAAGCCACCCAGCTAGTTAAACAGTCAACCACCCAGCAACCCAACCAGTCAGGCAGCTAGCCAGCCAACCAGTTAGCCACCCAGCCAGACAAGCAACCAGCCACCCCTCAAGCCAGCTAAATACCAGCTCGCTATCCAGCCAGAGAGACAGACAAACAGACAGATGAAAAGATGTATGAACACCATCCACAGAAGTGAAAATTGCATTGTTTTAATTGTAACAATTCTTTGGCTTGTAAGGTTGTTTAGTGACTAAAGTTATACCATGTTTCAGATGTTTCCAAACTGTGAATTTGGCAATTAGCTAAACCTGTTATCAATTATATGCTTCTCTTCGGAACAATTAAGAGTGATTGAACTAAGACAGACAGGCAAACAGGCAGACGTATAGACAGAGAGACATACAGACAGACAGGCAGGCAGATAGGTAGTAGGTCGGTAGGTAGGTCGGTGGGTAGGTAGATGGGTAGGAAGTAGGTAGTTAGTCAGATAGTTAATTGATAGATACATAGATAGCCGACAAAACAGAGAGACAGACAGACAGACAGACAGACAGGTAGGTAGATTGATAGTAGGTAGTTCCGTAACATAAATAGATGGACAGACAGATAGATAACACAGATAGAGATAGAAGAGACACACACACACACACACACACACACACACACACACATATATATATATATATATTATATATATATATATATATATTATATATAAGTTTAAAATAGGATTTTAAAATGGGAAAATTAAAAACCTACAAGCTTGTTTCAAGCTAAATGCTGTCCTCAGGGTATACAATTTGGGCACGCCACCAGTGTTATATATTGTGGTGTGTGGGCGTGTGAGCTCTGCGCGTGTGGCACGTGGCCTGCACTTTTTGTGTGTTTTTTTTGTTTTTTTTGTGTTGGGGCGCGTTCAGGGGGACGTGTTAAGGAATGGTGCATTGACAAGGATTTCCATTTACGCCTGCAATTGTTTATCATTTCTACTTTAGAGTTCAGGGATGCTAGGTGGGGTTTACATAATATCAGCAACTTTTCTGTAGTACAATAAGTTGCATTTTTAGAAATGTTGTTGTATGGTGTTGCTCTTTTTTATAATTTTCCATGATATGTTTGTAATCTATTTTCTTATTTTTAAGCTTCCAATATATTTTTACTTAGTTCTGTTTGGTTTTTGTATTTTTTCATTTTTGAAAGACTGTTTATGGTTTGCATATCTGGTTTTAAAATGGTTTGCCGTGATCCCTATGTATGTTTCGTTATCACTGTCTGTTGTTACCGTAGCTTGGTACACAATATTGCTGTAGAGACATTTATTATTCAAGGCACTGGTCTTTTTGTGCAATTACAAGATATCCTTTCATCACCCTCTTTGGTTGTGTTGTTTTTGGTTTTATTGGAAGAATCAATTACATTTTTTAAGGTTGGGCATACACGAGTATGATAGCTTGACGGTATTTTTGTTGAATATTTTAGATAGTACATGTCTTTTTGGGAATGGTGTTTTAAGGATTCTGAGGAATTCTCCTGGTCATATACCGATATTTCGAAACCTGGTTGTTTCTCCTCAGTGACCGCGGAAAGTGGTAATTGACTCCCAGCCTTTTCAGTTTTAGAAGAATGCAATCCCAGAAAGGCTGGTGTGCAATACCGTAGTATGTTTGGTTGAGTTTTCAAAAATCCAACCAAAGGTGCCACATAAGAAGCAAAAGAAAATCATGAAAGAGCAAAACAAGCTACATTTTCTTGTGAAAAGTAGAAAATATAAAAAGTATCCTCTTAGACACAAGTGCTGAGGGCCAGTTCTTGGAATGAATCCGCAAGGGACTAAAATACAACAAACTAATAAATTCCAAGGATAAGCACCGAGCACCGTTCCAGCAACTTACAGAGCAGCTTGGTGTTGCAATGACTGCAAGAAATATTGAATTATAAACAAAGTTTGCTTTTATGTCTTAGATTGAAGAAATAGGGGGAGATAAGCATTCATATCTGCAGTGGTAGATGATTCTGCCTAACTAACAGTATGTGCTTGAGTGGGTGAGTGGGAAAAATCAAATAAATGCTTCTCAAAATGAGCCTTCAGCAAGCTTATAGTCTCCAAGGGGGAGACATCCTCCAATAGGGAGGGAAACTCACTAACATATAACTCCTTGTCATATACCGATATTTCGAAACCTGGTTGTTTCTCCTCAGTGACGCGGAAAGTGGTAATTTGACTCCCTGCCTTTTCAGTTTTAAGAAGAATGCAATCCCAGAAAAGGCTGGTGTGCAATACCGTAGTATGTTTGTTGAGTTTTCAAAAAAGAAAATCATGAAAGAGCAAAACAAGCTACATTTCTTGTGAAAAGTAGAAAATATAAATGATATCCTCTTAAGACACAAGTGCTGAGGGCCAGTTCTTGGAATGAATCCGCAAGGGACTAAAATGCAAAAACTAATAAATTCCAAGGATAAGTACCGAGCACCGTTCCATTTCTTCAATCTAAGACATAAGAGCAAGCTTTGTTTATAATTCAATATTTCTTGCAGTCATTGCAACACAAGCTGCTCTGTAGTTGCTGGAACGGTGCTCGGTACTTATCCTTGGAATTTATTAGTTTGTTGTATTTTAGTCCCTTGTGGATTCATTCCAAGAACTGGCCCTCAGCACTTGTGTCTTAAGAGGATATCTTTTTATATTTCTACTTTTCACAAGAACATGTAGCTTGTTTTCCTCTTTCATCATTTTCTTTTGCTTCTTAGGTGGCACCTTTGGTTGGTTTTTTGAAAACTCAACAAACATACTACGGTATTGCACACCAGCCTTTTCTGGGATTGCATTCTTCTTAAAACTGAAAAGGCAGTGGAGTCAAATTACCACTTTCCGCGGTAACTGAGGAGAAACAACCAGGTTTCGAAATATCGGTATATGACCAGGAGTTATATGTTAGTGAGTTTCCCTCCCTATTGGAGGATGTCTCCCCTGGAGGACTATAAGCTTGCTGAAGGCTCATTTTGAGACGCAATTTATTTGATTTTTCCCCAGTCACCCACTCAAGCACATACTGTTAGTTAGGCAGAATCATCTACCACTGCAGATATGAATGCCTATCCCCCCCTATTTCTTCAATCTAAGACATAAAGCAAGCTTTGTTTTAATTCAATAGATATATATATATATTGTATATATTATATATATTATATATATGATGAAGCAGCATGCACCCCATCCAAACATAATAGGACTAAAAATATGATAGTA
>JAFLJL010002162.1:0-27676 GCA_018398815.1 Conus ventricosus
TCCTCTCTCTCTTTTCCCTCTCTCCCCTCTCTTTTCTCTCCCCCGTAAATCGGGTCAATTTTCCGAAAATAATTGGTACAAAAAAACTTTTCTGTGCTGTCCTCTCCGGCTTCTTCTTTTTTCCTTCCTTTTTCCCCTTTCCTTTTTTTTTTTTTTTTTTTTTTTTAAAGGGGGGTTCTCCGTTGGGTGGGCTCCATTTTCCTGTGTTTTTTTTTTGGGGTTTTTTTTTTTTTTTTTTTTTTTTTTTTTTTTTTTTTTTTTTTTTTTTTTTTTTTTTTTTCTTGGTCTTTGCTGGGGCTGCTTGGAGTGTATGTTCTTTACTCTGCTGAGTGTTTCTTTTTTTCGAGGTGATTTTTTTAACGAACCCGTTTCACGCAGGGAGGAGAAGGGGAAGTGTGGGGGGGGGGGGGGGGGGGCGTGGAAAAAACAGGGATTTTTGTTTTTTCCTTTTTTTAAAACCCAACCTACATTTTTTGCAGTACGAGTATACCCCTTTGGGGGAAATTTCGTCTCTTAACCTAGCAAAACCTCTCTATCTAAACAAAAGATCAAAGTGTCTAAGAATGCGTTTTGACCTCTTCTCTCAAAACAACATGGACCCTGTACTCTCGCCAAACGCGACGAACGTCTCCCACCTCCGCCTCAAAAAACTCCTGAAATCCTTTGGGGAGGCCCGCATCCCCAAACAATGACTCCGGCCCGGGGGGGATGCTTAGCATTTTCGCCATGGTGACAAAGACGCCTGCGGGGCTTGGGCACTCACGGCAGGGGCACGGTCGCTTTTTAAGGAATGCGACGGCAGCGGCTACAGGCTCCATACCCACAGAGGGCCCCCCCAAGCGAAAAAGATTATGAAACGCCCCCTGGGCGGGTAGCCTCGACCCAGCAGAGGGAAAAAACAGCTTAAACCCGGGTCGTGGCGGTCCTATATCAAGCTGGCATAAAACAAGCAGAGCAAAAGAAAACCCAGGGGAAAGAATAAGCCGCCGCAGACACAAAGAAACGTCGGCCTAACGACACTCATGCCGAGATTTCCCACACAACTGCGACAAGTCTGCCGCTAAAGATCGGTCTTAAAGCACAGAGGCGCTGCAACTCCACGACTTTAACCAAGGGCGCAACACCATTGCCTCTCGAGACAGGGGGATCCCTTTTAAAACCTTAGCAAAACATTTCCGTCTATTCATTGATGGGGGGTGTGTACCTCTTTTTTTTGTTCCCCTTTCTGTTCGTGTTTTTGGGGTTTGTTTTTTTTTTGTAATCGTTTCCCCTGCCTGAAAAGCCCACAGGTAAAACATGTTGTGTGGTGGGCGACAAAACAAAAACAAACAGGGGAAACAGCCAGGGGGGAAAAGGACGCAGCACCTGCGCCCCGGGCCCATCCCTCAAATAAAACGTGTTCCGCTTGGCCATCTTTTGATCGGCCGACGGGGGTTTTTTGGGTTCAGCATTTTAAGCGTTCTGAAAAACAGGGGGCTTAAAAAATCACCTTGCGGGATAATCAGGGGAAGGTCGACGCCCCGCCGACCCATATGAAAAAATCATCACTTGCAGGCACGCATCAGGGAGGGGGGACACCTCCGACCGTACTGAAAAGGTCATCACTTGCGGGACTGCATCAGGAAGATCGACAGCCCTGCCCCCGACGAAAAAGGGCATCACTTGCAGGGACGCATCAGGGAGGGGAAAAGCCCCGCCCACCGTTACGAAGTGTGTGGACGGGGGAAAAAAAGGGGTGCAACCCCCAAAAGACTAATCCCGACGCAAACCATTGTCTTTCCCAGACAAGGACGCCCAAAGGGGATTAAGTTCTTTTGATTAACAGAAAAGTCAAAAGCATGGAGCGTCGATGCAACGGGAAAACAGAGTTTTAAATAAAAAAAAAACCAATGTCGAGAAAGAGCTTTAGACGGACCCCCCGGGCATCTCTCCTAAACCAGACAACAGACCTGAAAGACGCACGCCAAGGGACGGGAGCACACGCCCTCTTGCGCGGGGGGTACTTTTTTTGCATGAGCCCCCCCATGTCTGAAGACCCTTAGGGTCACAGTGAAAAACGGACTTCGGAATCCGACTGAAACTAAAAAAAACCCCGTTGATCGTGGGAAAAACGGTCGGAATCTTACCTATTGACCCCGCATGTCACACATCCTTTTCTGAATTTGGTGTTCCGTTTGATAAAAAAATTCCATTGAAGCGCCTCGTTGCCACACACACACACACACACACACACACACACACACCCAGATGTATACGCATACACTCACATCATACACACACACACACATGCGCTCGCACACACACACGGGCCCGTGCCCACTCACCCATACACACACATGTGTACACTCACCACACACACATATAATGGTAGTAAAAGCACAACCAATATAAGGTAGGTACTCAAGGTCTGACCAGTGCGTTGGACTAACGCGTTTGACAGACATCTGAGTCGTAGCCAGGAGACCCTCTTCTTAAATTCTCTCATCTTAGTCATAAATTCATTTATCCATCAGCTTTAAATCATGCGCAGTGTGGTCTCAAAAGTTAGCGGATGTGGCGCAGCGTATATGGATTACTCCGCACGCAGTGACACCTCCTTGATGAAACTGAAACTGAAATCGAAATTGGCAAACAGAATGGAGATACGAAGCTTTGGTTCCTTCCAACAAGTTCTTGGCATTGCAGCAACCAAAAACCTTTGTAATTTCACTGATCGTATCCTAATAAGATGATGGTAAACTACGCCTAGCATTTCGTTAGAACACAGCCCAAAAGAGAACACTCTGCACTGCCATGATCGGCTGAAGCAGCGTTGGGTCTATAATTTGCAGGACACCTCCAAACGGGCTCCCCATCTGACATAGACGACTGCTGAATCGCGGAACCAGCGTGAGTGACGGCAAAACCGCGTCTGTCCAGCTGGTCTCCTAGCTCCGTGAACTTGCCAGTACGGGCGACTTCGGCCCGAAGTCTTCACGGGCATACACAGAGAGGAGATAGGAGCCGGGGTCACCGTAAAGACAAAGGTAGAGCCATAGAGGCTTCACGAGACGAATGGTTCACACACACACGCGCGCGCGCGCGCGCGCGTGCGCCTGTGTGATTCCAGTCCTGCCATTAGCGTCCACGGCATACTGAGCTCTGAGGAAGAGCTAGAAAGAGCTCTGAGCTCTGAGTGAGAGCCAGAGCCAAAGAATCCCACGAACACAAATGCCAGCGATGAGACTCGAACCAACGACTTTTTCTCCCCCAGCCCGCGACATTAACTACTATTCCACCGTGGCTGGTTGGCAATCTTATTCTTCCGGATTGTACAGTATCAAACTGATGTAAAACTTATCGAATGTATGATGTAACTTATCGAATGTATGAATGTATTATGTAATCCATCAAACTGATTATCACTTTTGAGTGCTGCAAACGAAAAGATTTCCAAAGGTGTCAGTGTTTGCGCCTTCTTTTTGTTTGTTTGTTTCTATTAAATGTAAGAGCAAGCGATGGCTTATGATGACACGAAACATATTCATCCTTCTTAGTAGCAATGGAAATTACAGTTGCCCTTGGTGACAAGCAACTAACTCTACGATGCCAAAAGAGATTACGAGAGAGACAGCGAGCGGTGAGAGAAGCGGGAACAGAGAGAGAGAGAGAGAGAGAGAGAGAGAGAGATGGGGAAAGGGATATCTCCTCCCTTTTGTTTGGGTAAAGAAATCTTGTGGAGATCCTCATTCTGCAAATTGCTATCGAAACTTTGGGTCAGCAATTTTTAGAACAGATTCCACCTTTTTTCCCCCCAATTTTTATTTTCTCTTCCCACCTTGTTTTCTTGTTCTTCCAGGCCCCTCATCCCAATCTCATTATTCGCGGTTCCGCTGAACTTGGTAACATTTCCAACAAAGTTAATTCGATTTAAAAGGGACGAACTGCATGCAGGCAAACCCCAAGAAAATGAAACACGTCCGCCGTGTAACGAGATCCAATCTACCTCCCTGACAAATCCCATCCAACGCTTGTCAGGGCGGGGCCCAAATTGTCACCAAAAGAGCTTCAATTCTATTAAAGACCGCTTCGGCCCCCTGGTTTTCAAACATCATCAATCTTTCACCGGCCAGAGTCGCCGTCAGAAGTTCTGATGACTCTTCCCCAGCCGGGCAACTTTTGCGCACGTCACACTTCTTCTTTTGCACGCGTGACACTTCCTCTTTTGCGCACGTCCCCCTCCTGCCACCACCGTCCAATCACTCCCCGAGTCTATCTTGTCACTCGGGCCGAAATACCGACTGAAGCGTTCAAACAAAGCAGATTACTGGCCTGCCTGTCCCCAAGCAACCATAAAACCCAACGTCAGTCCACAAAAACAACGGAGGTGGGAGAAATAATCAGGCACCAATCTCGGTTCAAACTCCTCGCTGACACCTCTGCGGCCATTTTGGAGCAGCAATTCCCCAAGACGGTGGAGCGGCGGCTGTTGAGGGGCCGCTAGGTGGCATGCTTGTCGTTGTTTACACGCTAGATGGCCCCGGCACGTGCTGCCCAAATTAGGTTTGCTCGCGCCCGTCACCTCGTCGTGCGAGAGCCGCCCCGTGTCTTCATCGATCGGCAGGTCCGGGGTCCCCCTCTGTGATTTCTAAACAGTTTATAAATTCCCCTCAATCCAATTGTTGCTCCGACGTCGGCATCAAAGTGTAATTGATGAAGGCTCCAAGGTGTGGAAACTTAATAAACTTTCCTCTTTTATCCGATTTGTGCTTTTTAATATTTCATCGCTGGCTGGGCATTAGGGAGGCAGAGGGGTCCCCACGGAAAACGTGTGAAGATGACCCGCTTGCCGGCCTTCCCGGTACCAGTCCTGCAGTGTACCCTAGTCAGTTCCGTCCCTGGCAGTTTGTGTGTTCGGATTTGGGTTGCGGTCATAGTGGTGATTTAAGTAGGCTGCGTCAGTTGTTGGTGATATTGAAAGTTGTAGCATATGTTTGTTTTACCACGAAACCTTAAAAGCCGAATATGTTGTCCTGTTCATTTTCTTCATACTGATCCAGTGGGAGCAATCAAGAGCTTGCACCTTAAGTGGTACCCATGAGCTCGTGAAGCAGTCTTTGTCTTACTCTTTGCTGTGCTCAGAACCTCCATGGAGAGGATCATTTCTATTATGTTTCTGTTTAAATTATAGAATGGTTTATTTACTATTTGATTGCACACGGTCCACATTAGCACAGCAGACGCACTTGAAAAATCGTTTCCGTTCAAATAAAGGGCGATCATCCACCATGTCATTAGAAAGAACGGCAAACTCACTGGCACGCATTCTGTGGGGGGAAAAAAACGATTGTTCCTGGCGAGGGTCTGTACAGTATATCAGTTGGTGTAGTGGAAAGAATTCGTCACACTCTACACAGGGCGGATAAAGAACAAATAAGTTTTACCTTGAGCGAGTTCGTGAAATTCTCGGGGATTTTTTTGTTTGTTTGTTTGCTTTTTTGTTTTTTGTTAGAGTAAACAAACTTCTTAGTGGTTTTTAAGTGGGGCTTACGGGAAATAGAGTTCAGCTGACAGCAGTTTGGGTTTTGTATAGGCTATGTCCTGGACAAATGTGGTGTCAAAACCGCGAGGGGGGTGGGGTTAATTTAAAATGATGTAATCGCATATACATAGTACCTCTGTCGCAATGATGAGAACGTGGAGTTAGAAACGAAGGGACATCAAACGGCAGCAAAACTATCTTGTGACAGTCAAACAAAAAAAATTTTAATCTGGATTGGACTTTGACGTTGAATCGCGGCAAGCCGGAAGGATTATGTTTTTCTATGAAGTTGACAAATGTAGAGTCGGAGACGAGAGAGAGAGAGAGAGAGAGAGAGAGAGAGAGAGAGTACACAGAAATTTAGTCTCCGGGGAAAAGTCGCATCAATTTCAGTGATGTGTTCTTTCCACACGTTTGATCACCTCTGCAGGGAACAGAAAGCGGATATGTAAACAGGAACTACGGGTAAAAAGTAGGCGAGGAGGAAAGAAAAACAGGGCGGTAGACAACAAAAGAAAGACCTTGAATCCCGTAGCGTGCCGGACAGTTCTGATGTGGGGCCCTCCCTGGCTGGTGCCCCCTGCAGCAGTGGAGGTGGCTGTCTGGCTGCACTGGCAGGGCTGTCAGGACAGCTCTCGTCAACCACACACCCAGCACCGGCAGCACCACGACCGCCCAGCTGGAAATTCTGTTAGCAGTCAGCCCCGGTCTGTGCGGGGTGAAAACGCTCGGAAAAACGAAATGGAAAGCAGAAACTTCGTGTGTTTCCCTCGGGCAGGAATGTCGATGGTCCAGAGGACTCCTGCAGGCTGTGAGAACTCTTCCATGGGTCCGGGGACCTTCTTCCACAGTGGAGTGCCCCTTCCCTCTCCCCCCTCCCTACCCCCGACCCTTCGACCAGTAGGTTCTGATCAATGGGACAGCGCTGGAGAAAAATAGGCTGGAGCATGCCGCAGAATCATTGAAGAGGAACTTTCGTGAATACATGGTGCAAAGAATACCCGGGTTTTTTGTTGTTGTTTTTTTGTTTTTTATTTAATTAGGAAATTTTCATTGGGATACATGAAAATAAGTTCCAAAAAATTCAGGCAAGAGGAGAGAGGGATATGGGGAGGGAGACAGACAGGCAGACAGAGACAGAGAGAGAGAGAGAGAGAGAGAGAGAGAGAGATCAGAGGATATACGGGTGATGCGAAACATGATGCCAAAGTCTCGGGGTTTCCTTTCTCAGATTTAGGACTATCCTCTGCACCAGAATTCCTGCTGACCCGATAATGACCTTGGACTCTGACAACTTTCCATGAGCGGGCGGTAGATAGGCCCATAGTGCTTCTGTCTGCTCTTGTGAAGTTGTCAGGCTCTAAGACCACTGTGGGCCCAGTTCTTCTGTAGAGAGGAGGTAGCAATTATCCCTGCTGGGACGTTGCTGAAGCTATCCTTCCGATGATCTTTCAGTCTTTCCCAGAGAGGAGATAGCAGGTATACATGCCGGAATGTTGTTGAAGCCATCCCTCATGACTATCACTTGGTCTTCCTTGGAGAAGAGAGAGCAGGTCTCGATACTGGGACGTTGATGAAGATGCACCTCACGATGATCACTGATCTGCCCTGGTGAAGAGACAGTAGGTATCCATACATGAGACGTTGCTGAGACCATACCTCACGATGATCACTTGGTCATCCACAGAAAGAAAATCACAAGTATCCATGTCGGGGCACTGCTGATCTCATGATGATTAGTCAGTCTGCCATAAAGAGAAGATAGTCAGTGTCCGAGCTGAAATGTTGCTGAAACCATTCCTCACAATGATCACTTGGTCTGCCTCAGAGAGGAGATTGCATATATCCAAACAGAATAGTTCTGAAAACATCCATGTCAATGGTGACTTGCTCGTCAATGGAGAAGAGATGGCAGGTATCCATGTTGGGATGTTGCTGAATCTGCCCTTCACGATGCTCACGTGGTCTTCTCTGGAGAAGATATAGCAGGCATCCATGCATGGTTGCCACTGAAACTATCCATCATGATAATCACTTGAATTTTCATGAAGAGGGAGAATAGGTATCCATGTTGGGATGTTCCTAAAGCCGTGTTTGTCCCTACTAATCTTTCTCCTTCTTCACAGCTAGCTGCAAAGTGAGGCGACTGCAGGCAGGGATCTAAACAAACAGTAGAAATCAATTGTAATGACTCCACCAAACAACGTGCACAACGAATCACAAGACAAACCACGACGCGTTTTGACCTCTAAGGTCTTGTTCAGGCAAGATAAACAACGCTGAGGACAAACGAATATGAAGAACGAGCAATCACTTATCTTTGTCAAATGAAACATTCAACGCCCATCTTGTACCGAATTCGACAAAGAAAAGTGATTGCTCGTTCTCCATTTTCATCGTCCTGAATGTTGTTTATCTCGCCTGGAGAAGACCGAAGAGGTCGAAACGCGTTGCGTTTTGTCTTATGATTCGTTTGTCCACGTTGTTACTTTTTAAAATGTCCTACTTTTTAAAATGTCCTTCTCCACAGGTGA
This sequence comes from Conus ventricosus, assembly GCA_018398815.1. Lineage (NCBI taxonomy): Eukaryota > Metazoa > Mollusca > Gastropoda > Neogastropoda > Conidae > Conus > Conus ventricosus. Next base: position 8,056 of record JAFLJL010002162.1, read on the forward strand.
TCCAGGTTGCTTGATATACTTAGAAAACATTTCCATGAAAAAAAAGTCCTGCAGTCCGTAGCGTGCCGGACAGTTCTGATGTGGGGCCCTCCCTGGCTGGTGCCCCCCTGCAGCAGTGGAGGTGGCTGTCTGGCTGCACTGGCAGGGCTGTCAGGACAGCTCTCGTCAACCACACACCCAGCACCGGCAGCACCACGACCGCCCAGCTGGAAATTCTGTTAGCAGTCAGCCCCCGGTCTGTGCGGGATGATGTGGAAAAATAAGTGTTTGAAGTCACCAGTAATTTGTAAGTTGTGGTCAAACAGCTTTTTTTTTCCTTCTTGTATGTTATTCTTCTTCTTCAGCAATGTGATAGTCTACAGATTTGACGCCCAGAGCAAAATGTAAATGCAAAACAAACAGCCCATTCACAGTTGTTGTTTTTTGAGCCAGACAGGGATAAAAATTGAGCACGTGAGCGTGTGGACGCTCTCTCTCTCTCTCTCTCTCTCTCTCTCTCTCTCTCTCTCTCTCTCTCTCTCTCTCTCCACACACACACACACACAACACACACACACACACACACACACACACAGAGTCTGGCAGGAGATTTCAGCAAAATAAGAAAAACCAGGGGGCCGGATAGCTCAGTTGGTAGAGCGCCGGACTCGTGATCCTGGGGTTGCGGGTTCGAATTTCGGTATAGGGGGATTTTTCCCTCGGAGTTAACATTGGTTCTGACTCCATTCCCCATATAGTCCTTCGAATGAACGCACGCATAACATCTTGCACACACGTAAAATCCCATCACCAACTTTCGGAAGAGAAGGCCAGTTTGGCCGTTGGTATGGATGACACGTGACACATAGCATCCACCTTCCCCGAAGATGGAGTATGGCTGCCTTAATGGCGGGATAAAAAAGGGTCATACACACAAAACTCCACTGCCTGGCTATACAGGGAGTGTCCGCAGGAGTATCAGCCTGCGTACGCAGAAAGAAAGAAAAAAAAAGAAAACCATAACCCTCTGCCATGGAAAAAAAATGAAGAGTATGGGACATCTTTCTACAATTTTCTTCTTCATTCCCAGTAACAACCTTAGTTTCCAGTACTGAAGAGCCACCGACTGGATCAAGTGATGCAGCATGTGATTCCCGGGCGATGGGAAGTCGCTACTCCGTATCCTCAGTGGTTTGTCTCCCTTCGACACCAAATCTGGATCGGTTATAACTGGGAGAATAGCCAGGCATAACACATAGCGCTCAAGAGACTTCAGTGACCCCACAAAACGTTGGCTCTGTGTCATCAGTAAAGGCACTGATATTCTCGATTTTTCATGAAATTGTGAACATGTCTTTATTTGTTTACAGTCAAGCAGGCGGGCATTGGGGTTTTTTGGTTAGGATGCGTTTGCTTCAAGAGATCAGTCATAATGACAATAGCGTATTCTTACCGGCATTTGCTTTTATGGAATATTTAGGGAGGCAGGGATGAGAGAGGAGAGAGAGAGAGAAAGAGAGAGAGAGAGAGAGAGAGAGAGAGAGAGAGAGAATTTATGTTCTCTAACGTTATGTGCATTACACCCTTCTTCTTAAACCCATGCTCACGTGCGCACCCGCATTCGCTCGCTACTTCGTGCACATGATTTGCATCAGAGATAGAGGCGTACAGACAGGCCTGGGTGGTGCCATAAGCTGGTGTCTACTGAGTCCAGTGGTTGGCATGCTACCAGACTACAGAAGAAAAACCCGTGTGTATATGTGTGTGTGTGTGTGTGTGTGTGTGTGTGTGTGTGTGTGTGTGTGTGTGTGTGGTCTGTGTGTTTGTGAAATATGTTAAAAAGAATTTTTGTAACCAGTACAAAAAAAAGGTTCGAAATTTCTTCAATTTTTGCCTTTTTTAATGCTTTTAATATACCACGAGCTAATGTTGACATACGAATAAAAAGGGGGCTCTTCCCTTCTTGCTTTTATAAAACGTGAGTTATACCATGAGCTGATGTTGACATACAAATAAAAAGGGGGGTTCTTCCCTTCTTGCTTTTAGAAAACGCGAGTTGTTTTTCGTGTTCTTTTTCTATTATTAATTTTAGGACAATAAAGGCCTGTGTATGTGTCAGGGCTGACCTCTTGAGCCAAAACAGGTTCATTCCAGAATATTCCGTCTGACCGTCATCGTAAAAGGATAGATGTAATGCAAGCACAGACCAAGAGCACCCCTACCTTTCCTCAGTTTATGACAATGGCAACCACCACGTCAACGGTCAACGGCTTTCATGGCTTCGTTCACTTGAGAGACGCCGTCCTGACGATTGAAACCTCTCTGGATTCTGAACTGAACGGACATGCGCGACGGCCTGTTGGCTAAAGCGTTAAAGACGTTCTTAAATTGGAATCCAGACTACCATGCAAAGGGTACTGTGTAAAGCTTATTTCCCTCAGATTTTCCATGTCCTGTAGAGGCCACAGGCACGCATGTGAGGTAATCACGTTCATGGGAGGTAATCACGTTATCATAGAAAATTGTTATTAGCATAATATATGATTTTCTGCGGCGTAATGGAAACCGGCCGTTATCTCTGCTCTGTGGGAAACAGATGTCCAAAAAATAGCAGCTTACACTAATCGTGACACTCGACGGGTGTCGCCCAGCAAATTGACGTAGTTGGAACAAGAATAGAGGTCGGGGGAAAGCAGACAAATAAGTGACAGATTCTGCGGGATTTGCAGACAGTCACCACCGGTACGTTTTTAACATCCAGTCCTCGCCCTTTGCAGGGTCTGCAGCACTTGGCATACGGAGAAAAATGCAAAGAACACGTCAAAAAAAGAAGCGCAAAGAGCGCTTCTTTGTTACAGAGTACGAAACGCACGAGTGAATGTTCGTCAAACCTGTCCTTTTCAGATGCCTTAGCAGAGCAGATGGAAATCGGGTGGGAAGGTACCAGGGAACAGCGAGTCAGATAGACTACACAAGCAAATAAGTAATAAACAATCTAGTTATACACTTTACAAGCAGATAACGCGATAAACGATCTAGTTATGTAATAAACAGAATTTTGAAACCACTTGTAATGCACAGGAAAACATAGTAACAACCAACGCAATAAACAATCTAGTTATGTAATGAACAGAATTTTGAAATCACTTGTAATACACAAGAAAATTCAGTTGGTGTGGTAGCAATGGGGAGTACGGAGAGACATTACATATGCAGGGGGAAGTTAAGTGCATTTGAAAGGGCGAAGAATGGGTTAATCGCCACTACTGTATATAAGTGCATAGGTGTTTATAAAGTTATATGTTTCCATGTGATACAAGTTCAAGTTACAGGTGTTGATATTTCTTATAGTTTATTCTAGCCAGTAACTGACCACATGGGAACTCATTCAGATCTAACTTATATTATCTCCCCTGGCGGATGCGGTAAGGCCGGTACAATTGGCTGTTCCAATAGGCTATTCCGATAGTTGAATCAAGATGTGTGTGTGTGTGTGTGTGTGTGTGTGTGTGGTGTGTGTGTGTGTGTGCGTGCGTGCGTGCGTGCGTGCGTGCATGAGGCTGATGACCACAATGCATTTTATCTTTCTAGAGTAGAACCGATTACTAGCAGTTTTCCTTTCATTCTTCAGAGCCGTGTACATTATCTCTCTCTCTCTCTCCATTTTCTTGAATTTCTGTTCGTCTTCCCACATTGGTCAGTGCCCCTCTTTCCTAGCTGCATCCTGACGATTCATCTATCGCTTCTGCTTTCATTTCCTGCCTCTCTCCTTGCATACTTCCTGCTGCCAATCTTTCTATAATGCCTATCCCTCTTCTTGTATTGCTGCCTGGCTCTCTTCCTATATTGCACCATACCTCTCTCTGTATTGCTGCCTGCCTCTTTCTATATTGCAGCATACCTCTCTCTCTGTATTGCTGCCTACCTCTTTCTATATTGCAGCATACCTCTCTCTCTGTATTGCTGCCTACCTCTTTCTATATTGCAGCATACCTCTCCCTCTGTATTGCTGCCTACCTCTCTTCCTATATTGCAGTATAACCTCTCCTCTGTATTGCTGCCTGCCTCTCTTCCTATATTGCAGCATACCTCTCTCTCTGTATTGTGCCTACATCTTTTCCTATATTGCAGCATACCTCTCTCTCTGTATTGCTGCCTACCTCTCTTCCTATATTGCTGCACACCTCTCTCTGATTGCTGCCTACCTCTTTCTATATTGCAGCATACCTCTCTCTCTGTATTGCTGCCTGCCTTTTTCTATATTGCAGCATACCTCTCTCTGTATTGTACCTACCTCTTCCAATATTGCAGCATACCTCTCTCTGTATTGCTGCCTGCCTCTTCCAATATTGCAGCATACCTCTCTCTGTATTGTACCTACCTCTTCCAATATTGCAGCACACCTCTCTCTGTATTGCTGCCTACCTCTTCCTATATTGCAGCATACCTCTCCCTCTGTATTGCTGCCTACCTCTGTCTATATTGCAGCATACCTCTCCCTCTGTATTGCTGCCTACCTCTTTCTATATTGCAGCATACCTCTCCCTCTGTATTGCTGCCTGCCTCTTTCTATATTGCAGCATACCTCTCCCTCTGTATTGCTGCCTACCTCTCTTCCTATGCTGCAGCATACCTCTCTCTGTATTGCTGCCTACCTCTTCCTATATTGCAGCATACCTCTCTCTGTATTGCTGCCTACCTCTTCCTATACTGCAGCATACCTCTCTCTGTATTGCTGCCTGCCTCTTTCTATATTGCAGCATACCTCTCCCTCTGTATTGCTGCCTACCTCTCTTCCTATACTGCAGCATACCTCTTCCTCTGTATTGCTGCCTACCTCTCTTCCTATACTGCAGCATACCTCTCCTCTGTATTGCTGCCTACCTCTCTTCCTATATTGCAGCATACCTCTCTCTGTATTGCTGCCTACCTCTTCCTATATTGCAGCATACCTCTCCCTCTGTATTGCTGCCTGCCTCTTCCTATATTGCAGCATACCTCTCCCTCTGTATTGCTGCCTACCTCTCTTCCTATACTGCAGCATACCTCTCTCTCTGTATTGCTGCCTACCTCTTCCTATATTGCAGCATACCTCCCTCTGTATTGATGCCTACATCTCTTCCTATATTGCAGCATACCTCTCTCTGTATTGCTGCCTACCTCTCTTCCTATATTGTAGCATACCTCTGTATTGCTGCCTACCTCTCTTCCTATATTGCAGCATACCTCTCTCTGTATTGCTGCCTGCCTCTTCCTATATTGCAGCATACCTCTCTCTCTGTATTGCTGCCTACCTCTCTTCCTATATTGCAGCATACCTCTCTCTGTATTGCTGCCTGTCTCTCTTACTGTATACTATCTGCTGCTCTTTCTGCCCGACTCGTCCCCTGTTGCTGCCTCTCTGTCTCCTTATTCCAATATTGCCATCTGTCCTTCTTCATGGTCAGTCTTGAATTCAGACCCAGGGCTGCTATTACATTTTACTTGGTATACAACTGGAGGCAGAGGGAAAACTACAGTTACAGACAGTTCTTCCGATTGTTCTTAACGCATTCTTTCTTGCCATCGTCAAATATTGCTTGAACACCCTGAAAAATGTTCTTTCTTTGCCTCTCAGTTTCCAAATTTTAAAAAGTGTGGGCGTTTGTTCTGCCAGACAATACAGACAAACAGAATACAGGATTAAACACAATGCATTTCGACCTCTTGGGTCTTCTTCAGGCAAAAACACATTTAGGATAATGAAAAACGAAGAACGAGCAACCACTTTTCTCATATCCGGCGCAAAATGCCAGTACAGTTTAAAATTTGCTTCATTTTCACCCTCAGTCACCTCGTTTTGAAGCCAACGTTCAGTTTTCCAGAAGAAAAAAAAAAGAGATAAGATCATAAATGAATCTCGGTCAAATGCAAGTTACACCAGCACTAGCACATACCGTTTTTGTCCCATTCCCTCACACACACACTCCGTGGACTAAATTCCAACTTCGAGGAGCTGCAGCTTCTGTGTCAATCTATCAAACCTTCCGTCGTGCTCTTCAGGAAACTCAAATTCAAAGCCAGACGACCTTCACTCTTTCTGGCTTTAATATTCTTTCAAACCCTGCACAACCATCCACGTTGGGACTGTCGGGCGGTGTTGCCCTTCTCATACACAAAACTTTGCTGTATAGTCCTGTCGCTCTGTCCACCTCCCTTCAGGCTGTAGCTGCGAGAGTCACTCTCACAAGACTGTGACAATCTGTTCCCTTTATCTTCCACCTTCTGTCCCGGTTTGTCGTCAGGACCTTGTCAGTCTGATAGAACTTCCTCGACCTTTTTTGCTGTTAATGTTGGGTGACTTTAACGGTCACAATCCTCTTTGGGGTAGTGTCAGTACGTCATCCAGAGGTCTGCTAATTGAGGATGTCCTTTCGGATTTGGATTTGTGTTGTCTGAACGACGGATCTGCAACTTACCTCCACTCTTCCACAGGTTCACTTTCGTGTCTTAGATTTGTCGATTTGTGACCCCTCGCTGGTCCTGGACTATGAGTGGTCTGTCCATGACGATCTTCACGGAAGTGACCATTTCCCTGTCCTTCTACAACCCGTAATAACTGAACACGTCTCTGTCTCGCAACATCTAAATTATAAGAAAGCAAACTGGGATCTATTTGCAGCCACTATTTCTAAGGAATTCCAGGACACTGATTTTCTTCAGAGTCCGGACCCAGCAGAATCTCTGACTAACACTGTGATCAAATGTGCTAAAGCCTGTATTCCAATGTCTTCCGACAAACTCCAGATGCCAAAAACACCCTGGTTCGATTCAGACTGCCAACAAATTTCAAAAGTTCGAAAACGGGCTCAGCGTCGGGTATACCAACGACCTTCGGGTCCCAACGCTCGAGCCATCAGAAACTCCATGCCAAATCGAGACATTTTTAAAATCAGTAAACGTCAGTCCTGGAGAAGCTTCTGCTCCAGGCTGACATCGAAAACTTCCAAGAAAAAAGTGTGGAACATCATTAAGTAAATCAAAGGGAAGAACACCTGTCCCCACTGTGAACGATCTCAAGTTTGCTGGCTCTTTAATAACGGAGAAGAAAGCAGTTGCTATCTGCGGCTTCAACCATTGAAAAGAATTCCTCCTCTTCTAACAAATCAGCCAGTTTTGTCAAAAACAAAGCCCTTAAAGAAAAATCACCCTGCAACTTTTCGTCAGACAACATGGAAGACTACAATCTTCCTTTCACGTTAAACGAACTGAAATCTGCCTTACTCTCTTGCAGCGATTCCTCTCCAGGTATAGATGAAATCCATTATCAACTGTTGAAACATCTTCTGCAAGAAGGTCTGAACATACTGCTACAGGTATACAACATGTGTGGACTACTGGTTTCTTTCCACCGTCTTGGCGAAAAGCTCTCATTGCTCCCATCCCCAAACCTGGAAAAGATCTTTCTAACCCATCAAACTACCGTCCCATAGCTTTGACCAGCTGTGTCTGTAAATTGATGGAGAAAATGGTCAATGCTAGGCTCATGTGGAAACTGGAAACCGATGGCCTTTTGGCGAAAGAACAGTGTGGTTTCCGCAAACATCGGACTATAGTTGACCATTTTGATTCGTCTGGAATCTACACTTCGTAACGCCTTTCTGAACAAACAGCATGCAGTGGCAATTTTCTTTGACTTGGAGAAGGCCTACGATACCACCTGGAAGTCGGGGATACTTCATGATCTCCATGATCTGGGTTTTCGAGGTCATCTTCCGCTTTTCATACAAAATTTTTTGGCAGAACGACAGTTTCAGGTCCAGGTTGGCACCACTCTCTCGGGTGTTCACGAGCATGAGTTGGGTGTTCCACAGGGGAGCATACTGTCTCCTGCCCTCTTTAGCATCAAGATCAACAACATTGTGAAATCAGTTCAGCAAGGTTCAGACTGCTCATTGTTTGTGGATGATTTTGCTGTCTACGCAACTGGAAGCCTGTACCCGAGCGTCCAGCGCAGGCTCCAGCTTTGCGTGGATAAAATCCATCAGTGGGCGGATGAAAACGGTTTCACCTTTTCCCCTACAAAGACGCAGTGTATTCACTTCCATAATTTCCGTCAGTTTTTTCCAGATCCTGAAATTCAAGTAGGGAAATCTCCCATTCCAGCTGTCAAAGAAGCCAAATTTCTAGGAGTGATTTTTGACCAGAAACTGAACTTTCTCAGCCACATCAGAAACCTCAAAACTGCTTGCCAGAAAGCACTGAATATTCTGCGGGTCGTAGCGCACACCGACTGGGGCGCTGATAAGAAAACTTTGTTGCACCTCTACAGAGCCCTGGTCCGTTCCAAACTGGACTAACGGTTGTGCCGTGTACGACTCTGCAAGATCGTCTTACCTCAAACTCTTGGACCCTATCCACCATCAAGGGCTTCGTCTCTGTCTTGGAGCGTTCCGCACCACCCCTGTGTACAGCCTGTACGCAGAGGCGGGTGAACCTTCACTGTCCAACCGCAGGCTGAAACTGTCTTTGAATTATTATATCCGACTGTTCTCGGATCCAGAAAACCCTGCCTATGACTGTGTCTTTGACCCTCCGTTCCAAAGCAAGTTTGAAAACTACCCTAAATGTATTCCGCCGTTTGGTCTTCGTATGCGGCCTCACGTGCGGAATGTAGGTCTAGACCTAGGAGTTGTGTCTGATTTTTCCAAGTTTCCGTATCAGCCTCCGTGGACCTTTTTCACACCAGAGATTCGTTTTGGTCTTGCAGCTTTTCGCAAAGAGTCTACCAGCTCTCTGGCGTACAAGGCATTGTATGCTGACCTCTGTTCCAAATTCCCATCCTATCAAAAAGTTTTCACTGAACGGTTCCAAGTCTGAAGATGGAGTGGCCTGTGCAGCCTACTGCCCTGGGCTCCTTCTCAGATACTGTTGGAACATATACATTCAGATGCTTCTGTCTATTCCGCTGAACTTACTGCTCGGGTTCTGAAGATAATCTCACAATCTTCGAAGAGCGACTTTCTGGTTCTGTCGGATTCGCTGTCAGCTTTGGAGGCCATAGCTGGCCGCAACCTTCAGCATCCAGAACTTTTACATTTCTTTGAACTTTTTTAGCACGTTGAAAGCGGACGGTTACAACATTACTCTTGCTTGGGTTCCTGGTCATGTTGGCATCGGCGGGAACGAAATGGTTGATCGTTTAGCCAAGAACGCCACAAGAGAGAAACTGTCCAACATTTATATCCCCTGCTCAGACGTGAAACCCAAAAATTAACGATTATGTGAGAGACCTCTGGCAGGAGGATTGGAACACACAGACGAGTAACAAACTCTTTCAGATCCGTCCAAACCTTAAAGACTTCCTCCATCTACGTCGGGTGGTCGTAAAGAGGAAACGGTTCTGTGCCGGCTGCACACCGGCCATTCGTATTTTACCCATTCTTACCTTTTAAAGAGTGAAGAAGCTCCGTGGTGCATTCCATGTCATGCGCCACTCACAATGAAACATGTTCTTTTAGAGTGTTGGGACTTGCACGATGTGAGACACAAACATTTTACAGCGGAGTCCATGAAGATCCTTGAGTTTTTGAGAGAGATTAACATTTTTCATCTGATTTAAGTTTTACGGAAGAAAGATTTTTAACGACGTTTCTGGTACGTTTCTAGACGATGTCATTTAAAGAGATGTGTGAAAGGTTTTTTTTTTTTTTTTTTTTTTGACTGGTGAGTTGATTTTAACGTGGTGACAGCCCTGATGTGGCCCTTTGCGGTCGGCTGGGCTATAAGCAACATTATCTTATCTTATCTTATCTCACACACACACATTATTTTGATGAAAATTAGATTTTTTAAATTTTTTTTTTTTTGGGGGGGGGGGGGGGATAGTTTAGTTTAAAAGTGAAATTTGGCTTGTTGGGCCCACAAGCCACAGTGAAAATAAATCTCAGATTCTTAAATGCACATTATTCCCACGGCTGAGCACGTACGGGGACAGGTTGCATTTCCTCTAGTGGGGTGGGGTCTCATATTGTCGGCTTCCTTCAGATTGCTGGCGCTGGGACTGCCACAGGATCAGTATGGGTGTGGCTGTGCATTAGGAAACTTGTGCATGAGCAAGGACGTAAACTTGAAAATGGCGGCAAGCTAGGTGGGGGATGGTAGAGTGGAGATTCATTTCTCCAACGCAAAAGAGCCGAGCTTTAAAGAAAGACGAAGACTGTAGGAATCTAGTCATTGGAAGAGTGTAAACTCCTTTAACAGATCAGGTTGAAATAAGCTTGTAACGTATGTGATGTCTCTTCTTTGGTTGGTTGTTTACATGTACACATCTGTTGGTCGTTAAGATTAAAAAGGTGAAGTGCACCAGCCTCAATGAGGGTTGTCAGCTGTCAGAGGTTTATTGTGTCAAGGGCATGATGTAATGAAAGGCCAGCCCCTCGGCCTCCCTCTCCTTCCACAGCCTTTAACCTTACCCGCCTTGATTCAGGTATTTATTTACAGCTGGATGGACGGATTTTTTTTAGACCCCCCCCCCCCCCCCCCCCGAATGGTTCGATTCACAACCGTTTGCTCGGCAGGCAAATGCCTTATTCCCAGCATTTGACTACAGTCCCATTTTTTATTTTTGCTGGACGATAAAGCTATTTCAATGTTGGGAAAATTATTTAATGGAAAGACATATGGCACGGATAGGGATAGGATGAAGCAAAAAATCAGACAGCAAGAGAGAGACGAGAGAGAGAGAGAGAAATGGAAAAGTGACCAAACGACTGTGGAAACGCATGACAGAGAGACTGATTAGGAGAGACAGACTATGCAGAAACACAAACACACACACAGAAAGAGAGAGACAGAAAGAGAAGAGAAAGACAGTTAAAATGAGCTAGAAACACTGAGAAAGACTAGATATATTAGGAGACAGACTGAGAGAGAGAGAGAAAGAGGGAGAGAGAGAGAAAGAGAGAGGCCAACATACTGAACACAAAAAAATAAACACAGAAAAAGCAGTGCAATCTTGCAACCTTTTCACCAAAATTCAGTGTAATTACATTAATATTTTCATATCCACAAAGGCCAACACTCAAGAGATTCTCAACAGCGCAGTTTCCATATTCACAGAGTCCTATCAACTTTCTCCACAGCCTGTCTGTCATGGTCGTCAGTGGTAGAGGGTCAGGGGAACAAAGTGTGTGGTATACAGCATACATCACACTAACTGCTCCTCTGGGGCTGCTGTGAACTCTTTAAGTACAAACACACAGAAACCGACAGAAAGAATTCCCTTGTTTCATTGACCAGTCAGAGGAAATTATTATTCATGGCGCCCGAGAGAAAACAGAGGGGGGATTATGGCAGTACATAATCAGGTTTCTGACCTCGCTCATTATTGACTTACATCTTGTTTTAACCCAGAACACAGGGTTTGCAGACGGCTGCTGAATCAGAGCCTGGTTTATTTCAGCTAAGCTTTTCCTCTTTTATTGGTTGTTCTCATGCCGGCCGAGATCTGGGGACTATTGTTATGTTCTTTTTTTTTTTTGTCTTTTGTTTGAGGCATTTGAAGCAGACATGTTTGCTGAACATTTATTTGTCTGATGTGTACTGTGTATTAAATATGCATTACTTATGATTTATTTGTATTTGGGTCTTTCGTCTCAAGTTTCTCTTCAATTCCTAGCTTCTTAATAAAAACATTGTAAATAGCTCCATCCTTTTCGGGTTCTTTTTTGGTGGATGGGAACATTTTTGTGTGTGCATTATCTCCAGTAGAAGACATCCACCAAAAGACTCGTTAATCTATTGACTGTTAGTGACAAGTGTTCTATAGAGTCTACAGCGTCTTTGTGGTGGTATAGGACAGAGTGGTCAGGTTACAGGTTACCACTCACTGTCTGTGTCTGTCACAAAGGTGAGGACAATCTGCCTCAGGTGTGGCACTGAACGACACCTTCAGACAAAGTCCATAAAGGTATATCCAGTCTTCAACAATCCGCACTGGTAAAGTCCAGTAATTAAAGGATCCAGTTGCCAGGGATTTCTGCCGGTGGTCATTGAGAGCTTTCACTGTCCTGTCCCTGTCTTCTGCATAATGTACACTGGAAAATTCCGTTTATTCCGTTACTCTCTACATCTCTGCATTTTTCCTGTCCCTATCTTCTGCATAATGTACACTGGAAAATTCCTTTTTTCTGTTACTCTCTACATCTCTGCATTTTTTCCCCAACTTTACTTTTGTTGTTGTCACCAGTTCTGTGTTTGCTACCCAGTGATTTAGCATGTCTTTTAGTCATGATTTGGCAATAACACAAGATTGAAAACACTGAACAAAATGCTAGCAGTCCATTTTGCAATGTTACACTGCCCTTTTTTTCTAACATGATAGCGGTGTTAATGGGGAAGGGGGAGGCATTACTCTGTTTTTGATTTTTTACTTTCAAAGTGAAAAATCATGCAGACCAGTCAATGCGAGTAGCACCCAGCATGCGCCTAGTCTTGTCTGTGTTCAGGACGTTCGCAATTTAAGTATTATTTAATTGGACAAGTTGTGCATTTTTTTTTTTTTTTAAATGTCACCTCTCTCATCCCTCCACTCAACAGTTCCTTCATTTTCTCGCACATTCATCCCTCAACATAAATCTAGCAAAGTATTTACTTAAAACAAATTAATAACAAATTCATGTATGTACAAATATATAAGTTGTTATAATAAAGAGTTCAGTTCAAAGTATCCTATGACATTTGTCTTTATGTTCTTTGTATTTAAAGGAATGGGAGAATGAGTTGGCACAACTGACAACATGTATTTATGTTGGAATTATATAATCATGCTAGGAAAGTATTAGCAAAGAGGGTTTTTTTTTCCAAACCTTTTCAGTTTTTAAACAAACAAGCACACACGAAAAAAAGAAAGAAAAAAGAAAGGACATATGTAGCATAATAATTGTTCAAGAACATGGAAGAAGTCAGACACATTAAGAGAACAAACACACAAGTACACCCCCCCCCCCCCCCCCCCCCCCTAAAAAAAGAAGAAAAAAAAAGATCGCAGACACACACACAAACATACCTGAATTGTAAGCCGGATATGCATAAACTTACACACACACACACACCCTCATACATGTACAAATGTATAACCTCAAAAACAAGGAAAATACCAAGGGGTGGCAGGGGCGAGAGGCTGAGAGAGAGAGAGAAAAAAAAAATTAAGATGGGTAATTACTGCAAGAGAATGGATCATTGGATGGGTAGTTATGTTGGAAGATACTACTACTAACGTCTTCCGTTCTCAGCTATGTAGCATTATCTAGGTTGGGATACTCAAGTTGGGACTATGTACACAGCAGCCAACAAACAAACAAACAAGCAAACAAAAAAAGTCACAATAAAGCTAGGAAATGATAGAGGAATAGGGAAACCAGGTTTTGTCAAATTGATCTGAATCATAGTTCAGAAAGGCTAAGTATTTTTCCAATTTATATCTATAGGAAGAAACAAAAGTTGACTGCAGGATTCGTTGCAAAATGAAAAAATAATAAAGTTTATAAAAACCTTTTGGTGGTAGTTGAATCCATTAGTGAGAAGACTGACGTTTCAAGCCATAGGCCCGTTGTCAAAGTGAAAAGAAGAGGACAGTGCAGACAGGAAAGCCTATGTGAGAATTGGGTGAGAACATTTCATTTAATGATTAAGTTGGACCAGAATAAAGTCACTGATCACTGTTCAGGTGTATTGAGCTCACACAGACACACTGCAGTTCACACAAAGACACCAACACACACGCCCCCCCCCCCCCCCTTTCCTTCCTTCCCCCCCCCCCCCCTTCTTACAACCCCCACAAAGCCACATACACACACAGACACCACCACCACCCTGCACCACACAAAAGGAGGGGAATAAATGGAAATATTCACTATTTAGCCTACTGAAAGAAAAAGAAACAGAGGCTAAAGAAGGACAGGACAGAGAGATTAAGGCAGAAGGGCCCTGGCTCAGCTAGACGTCAGTGACTCTGATGTTCATCCCAGCTGGCTGTGTGGTGCCCAAGCGGCTGATGACAAGGTTCTCCATGTGCTTTCTGTACACACGGTCTCTGGGGTTCTGCCACACTGCTGCTATCTTCGCATGACTGTAGCTGTGATGTGGACCAACAAAATGTTGGCCGACTGGGTTGTTGTAGCCCAGCTTCATCGACCTCAGGTGCTCTGAAAAGCGGTCGGCCAATGAGCGGTAGGTCTCCCCAATATACAGCTTGGAGCAGAGGGTGCAGGTCAAGATGTACACTAAGTCCCTAGACTGGCAGTTTAAACTGGACCTCACAGTGAATGTGCCAGTGGGTCCCACGACTGTAGCTGAAGTGTCTATGAATGGGCACGTCTTGCATTTTTTGTCCCCACAAGGTCTGCACCCTGGTGAGGTTGACTGGGTGGCCTGCGGTCTAAGCTTGGACCTCACAAGCATGTCACGCAGGTTCTTGTCCCTCTGAAAAGCAAACAGGGGTGGCTTGGAAAAGATTTGTTTGAGGTCTGGGTCTTGTTGGAGGAGACTAAAGTTTTCACGTAGGATTCTGCAGACTGGTAGGTTGTGAGGATGGTATGGGATGACTACCACAGCGCGATCCTCATCCTCTCCCGTTGCTTTTGGTCTCAGGGCTTCTGTGCGGCTGGTAGAGCATGAAATGTTCTCACCCAATTCTCACATAGGCTTTCCTGTCTACACTGTCCTCTTCTTTTCACTTTGACAACGGGCCTATGGCTTGAAACGTCAGTCTTCTCACTAATGGATTCAACTACCACCAAAAGGTTTTTATAAACTTTATTATTTTTTCATTTTTATATCTATAGCTTAAGGTTGTAAGGAAAACATGAAGGTCTGGGTGGTTATTTTGCAGTTTACATTTGTAAACATAAAACTTAGCAAACAGCAGAATAAAGTTAAGAACTTTGTCAGTTTCCACATTTTGTTTGACTCCAAACAGAACTAACTCTTTCTCAAGAACCAGATTAGCGCAGTGCTGACATTTATCCATTAGCAGGTTTTGAAGATTTCTCCAAAACCGCTGCACAATATTGCAGTCGAAAAGCATATGTGTAATAGTCTGTTGTTCATGATCACAAAAGTTACATAATGGTGAATCAACAATTTTGCATTGAAATAGGTATTTCTGGGTTGGCAGCTATCTATGTAGAAGTCGACATTGGAACCATCTAAGCTGGACGTCAGTAGAAACTTTATAACTATGAAGGAATATTTGTTTCCAATTAAGATTTACAAAAAGATTATTCCATTTATCAATAGCAGCAGGAGAGGCATTATTTTCATTTAAATTTTTTTGTACATATTTGTTGCCTCTTTTAATGCAAAACCAGGCTTTTTGGTCTAACAGTTTATATTGGTTTGTTATGATAATATTAAGTTTTTGGCAATAGTTGCGAATGGCATTCATTATGCCTTCATATAAGAGAAAATTTGTTCTTATACCTTGATATTTATTTAAAAATTCATGGAAGGTCATCCAATGCCCATTTTCATTAATCAAGTGTTTAATGAAGAAAATGCCATAATTACACCATTCCTGTATGAAAATAACTTTTTTATCTCTTAAAATTTTAATATTGTAATGAATACACTCTGACATGAAATCATGTACTGTAGTCGGACAGCACTTTGCGCACAGTTTCTTGTAGTGTTTCATCACATCATTCCAGAATGGGTTATTGACATCTTGCATAATAACATTAGAAAATTCAGCACCAAAGTTTTTTATATTGTCCAACTTAGGGAACATATTAATGGTAAATTCTCGCCAACCCGACTCATACATTAATCTACTCAGCCAACTTATCTTCATCGAAGAAATAAAAATTTTTACATTTAACATTTTTAATCCACCTTCACAGTACTGCTTTTGAACAACAGATTTTTTTATTTTACTTTTTTTACCATTCCATAAGAACCTATGCAATTCTTTTTCTAAAGCAACAATAAAATCCTCTGGGGGGTCTGGTAGGTTAATTAATAAATGAACAATTTTAGAAAATGCCAAAGTTTTAATAACAGTTATTTTTCCAAAAGGAGTTATATTTCTTTTTTTCCAAAAAGCTAGGACTCTTTTTATTTCAAAAAGTTTATCTTCAAAATTAGTTTGTACAATACTATTTGTGTTAGTGGAGAATTTGATACCAAGAATTTTGAAAGTACCTGGATCCCAAACAAAATTTTTGTCCCTCATAAATCTAATTCCACAATTCTTTCTGCTCCCCAACCAAACTACTTGTGACTTGTCAAAATTGATTTTTAAACCTGAAATTTGTAAAAATTTAGTAAGGACAGATACCGCCTCATTAAAAGATCTTTCTGAACCATCTAGACATAAACTAGTGTCATCAGCAAGTTGTGCATTTTAGATAGATGTTGTACAAGCATGCTGAGCAGATTTTTTTTTCCCACAAGTGTCTGCGATTTGCTTTTCATTGTGTGGCAACAGCACTAGTATGGCCGTGTCTGTTGGACTGGGAATTGAGTGAGATGGATACTAATGAACATCTTGCAAATGAGATAACAGCAGTATTAAACTTCCTCTGAAGAGTGTCCGTCTCCTGGATGACCCAACACCCCTATCTCCCTGCGGACTGCTGCCAGTGGGACTGTATAACAGGGTGAACTGGGGGTGGTTGTGGGGTGGAGAACTTGGCATGGGAGGTGTGGGGACTGTATAACAGGGTGAACTGGGGGTGGTTGTGGGGTGGAGAACTTGGCATGAGAGGTGCGGGGACTGTATAACAGGGTGAACTGGGGGTGGTTGTGGGGTGGAGAACTTGGCATGAGAGGAGCGGGGACTGTATAACAGGGTGAACTGGGGGTGGTTGTGGGGTGGAGAACTTGGCATGAGAGGTGCGGGGACTGGGGGTGGTTGTGGGGTGGAGAACTTGGCATGAGAGGTGCGGGGACTGTATAACAGGGTGAACTGGGGGTGGTTGTGGGGTGGAGAACTTGGCATGAGAGGTGCGGGGACTGTTTAACAGGGTGAACTGGGGGTGGTTGTGGGGTGGAGAACTTGGCATGAGAGGTGCGGGGACTGTATAACAGGGTGAACTGGGGGTGGTTGTGGGGTGGAGAACTTGGCATGAGAGGTACGGGAACAGTGCCCACCTAAGAGTATAAAACAGGGGGGGGGGGGGGGGGGGGGGACGTGTTTTTTTAAATCTTGATTTATACAGCTACAACCGCATATTGACCAGCAATGTTATGTTTGAAATTTCAGATTATGCAACCAGTAATGTGCCTTGACTGATATCATCATCATATCTGAAACGCTGGACCATGCATCTGTGACTGTCTTGATCTATAATTCAGTGTGACATTTGAAGCCTTGCATCAATCGACCATGAGTGTCTTTTTACTGGTATTGTCATATTTGAAACATTTGATCATGCAGCCATGAATAAGTGCCAATGGATAATTACTGTCATCATATTCATAACACAAAGATTATTGATACCTGGGTCGTATTTGAAATCCTGGATTGCAAATGTGTTCCGACTGACATGGGAGCAATATCTGAAATCCTAAATCATGCAGCCATGGACATCTTGACTCATGATGATGATGTCATATTTAAAACCTTGGATCATCCAATCACAATAGTGCCTTGATTGATAATTACTGTCATAACTAAAAATGGATTATATGACATGACTGTCTTGAATGATGCCCTCATATTTGAAACACAGGATTAAGTAGCCATAAATGCATTTCAACTGACTTTGGCGTCATATTTGAAAGCATAGATCAGGCAACCATGAATATGTCTGATTGATATTTGAAACCTTGAATAGTACCACAATGGATGCGTTTTCATTCATATTGCTGTCATTTTTTAAACAGACCCTGCAACCATGAATCTGTCAAGATTGTCATATTTGTAATGGAAGATCATGCAACCATGAATGTGTTTTGATCTAAATTTGAAACCATGGATAATGCAGCAATGAAAAAGTAAATAATTGATATCGCTGTCATATTTGAAACCTTGGAGCTGTTGTATTTAAAACCTTGGATAATGCAGCAATGAAAAAGTAAATAATTGATATCGCCGTCATATTTGAAACCTTGGATAATGCAAACCGTCATCTATGACTGTCATATTTAAAACAGAAGACTATGCAGCCGTGAACATGTCTTGAGTGATATCACCGTCACCCTTAAACACTCTATCACATAACCATAATGTAGTCTGACTGACATAACCGTCATTTTTGAAACAGTCAACTATACATCCATGAATGTGACTTAACTGATATCATCAAAGTTCATGATGGTGGGATGTTTTGACCACTGAAAACCTACATACATAGGTTTAAGACACTGCATTATGGAACGGCTTTGCTATCAGGCAAACCGCTTTCTTACGCATGATTCGTGTACGGCAGAAAAGAAGCAAAATCAGACAAAGCACCACAAAGTCAACTCCGACATAATGAACAAGCCACTCACATACCAGCATTTCATTCACACTGATCTTTACTCATGCTTTCGAACAAATTCAGAAATCAATTAGCGACGTTGCATGTTTCTTTCTCTCCATTTTTTCCGTACTTATCTTCAATTGACCGCTTTCATTTCAACATCAAAAACAAGAATGCTGCCGGGTGGTATAGGTCCTTGTCGTGCGTTGCCATATCTGTAACAAATCACCACCCAATCAAAAGTCTGAAAACATTCCAGCACCGTTTACTAAATTGAAAAATCATTGCTAAAGCTCTGCCCAAAAAACATTGACAAACGAATCACTGGGCGAAACACTCATCTTGCACCAAATCGGATGAAGATAAGTGATGGCTCATTCATTTTCGTTGTCCTGAGTGTTGTGTATCTTGCCTGAAGAAGACCTAAGAGGTCGAAACGCGTCGTGTTTTGTCTTGTGATTCGTTTGTCAACGTTTTTTTTGGCGGAGCTTTAGCATAATTTTTCACATGTGTTTAGATTTCCACCTGCAGTCGTCTCACTTCGCAACTTCCTCTATACAACTGTTGATTCAGTTCTGAAAGTCTTGTCAACTATGAATATGGATGCACACGAGGGAATGTTTTGCACAAATACATACATTAACAAAATGACCTAACAAATTACACAATGACAACCAATCAAAGAAAACTACAGAACAGTAAATATCTATATATATTAAATTTTGGGAGAGCACAAAACTCCGCTAGAATTAATAAATCTCGATTCCACATTTTAATACGCAAAAACTTTTTTTTTCTTTTCTGCCTGAGCAAGTACGATTTAGATGGATGGAAGGAATTTCTTCATGCCCTTTCTTCCCACAGACCATTTACGAAACGTCAGTGTCAAGGAGCGTGAAACCTCTCACAAAAGGCATTAGACGCTTGGAGATAAAGGGACATTGTACGTGGTATGCAAATAGGTAATTGACCAATTAACCAGGGTACCTTACCCACCGCACACGGCCGAACTGTGTGAAGGAGGCCGAGGTGGTCAGATGACAAACAACACCTAGGAGAGAGTTCGGACCTGCCGGTGGCGAAAGGGGAAGGAATGTAACCACTACGACCTCAGCGCCCAAGTGAGCGCTAAATGCTCGGTCAGCTGAGGTTCTTTTGTAAAAATCAGGGGTCTGGATCGTGAAGGCATGTGG
>JAFLJL010002163.1:0-30000 GCA_018398815.1 Conus ventricosus
TAAAATTTTCTCAGAAGTCCCCCGAGCGGTAACCATCCTGGCCGGAAACCCTCGATATGTTGTGTGTGTGTGTGTGTGTGTGTGTGTGTGTGTGTGAGTGTGTGTGTGATGTGTGTGGTGTGTGGGGTGTGGTGTGTGTGTGTGTGTGTGTGTGTGTGTGTGTGTGTGTGTGGGGGATATACTCTACACACAACACACACACACATAAACAATACAAAAGTGAATGACGATATGTGCGACTGACGTAAGTGCGTGCTTGTAAAGGTCGCCACGTCGATCAGAATGCAAAGATCAAAAGTTAGATTACCTTGCGTACTTCCCCGTTTCCTTATCCTGGCCTTTTCTGTCCGTGTTGATCCTGGTGACAGTCTCCAGTGTCTTGTCAGCAGCATCTTTTATTTTCAGAGCAGCCGCGCATTGTCTGTGATGAGAGTAGGAATGGCATGTTTCTTCAGCCTGCGCTTGGGTGGGAATCCAAGCTCCCTTTCAAACAGGGGGGCCGTGTACTCGTCTTCAAAATCGCTGGTCTTGAAGTGCAGCCACAGATCACGTCGTTTTTCTTTGGACCGTCGAAATTCTTTCGATATAACTTCACAAAAGAAACCCACGATCGTCGAAGATGAGTTTCAGTTGGAAAGCCATGTGTGCTGATTCCACTTTTTACGCTAGAGAATTGGTATTGCAACCGAACATGACGCAGTAGCGACCCATCTTCTTGCCGGTCTCAGTGTCTGGCACAGGCAGTGCTGGCGCGTCTCTTCTCCTATCTGACGTCACTGCCTCTATTTTTAGTAACTTCGGTTTTTCTGCGCGTTTGCTTGCTCGAAAAAGCGAAAGTAGACTCTTGCGAAGCATATTGTGTGACACACAAGTTCCTGTGCACCGTGAAAGTTACATCCATGGAAATGTCTTAGAACCAGCTACACGTTTTTTTAAAGAAAAAAGGGGGGTGAGTTACACTTTAAAGAAACGAATGACGTCAAACGCTCTTCAATCATAAAGATCAGATTGTAGATCCGAACTAGAATATGTTTCCATGGAATATAGGTAAATGTAAGTTACATCGAAACAAGCAAAGTAGAAGGTTTTTTTTTTTTTTGTTTTTTTTTATTTTTTTTAAGGTCGAACATAAATCATACATCGAAAACATCAACGAAAAGAGAAGGCAAGTTCACAATAGACCGTCAAATCCCACCGTCAACCCCCCACCCCGTCTTTTTTTTTTTTTTTTAATTTTTTAAAAAACTTAGGCTATTTAATTTTCTTCTGCGCACTCCCAAAAAAAAAGCCGATAATGGTCAAAATTTTTTACCGTGGGTGTACACGGAAAGGGAGAAGAAGAGAAATCAATTATTTGGGAATATTAATTTTGTTACAGTTGCTAATGCTTATGTTGCTACGATGATTTTTTTTTTTTCAGTTCAGTTCAGTTCAGTTCACTTGGGACTTTGATAGCCTCACAGCTTTTTGTGTCCCAATCATCTTATTTCATAAACATGGGTTGCTTAATGCATGCATATGCTCAGGAAAATATTTTAATCTATTCTATTACTTTGTTTCTATCAATCAAATTGAAATTTTAACATATTTAACTCAGCGTTAGTATCCAGAAGGTTTTTAAAAGTATTCAAATCTTTTGCTTTTTTAATGTGTGCAGGTAGTTTGTTCCAATACGGTGCCACTCTGTTACTAAATGAAAATTTTCTAATATTAGTGCGACAATATTTAATTTGGATTTTGTTATCAGAATTTCTTGTAATTTGATTAGTGGTTAGTTGAAAAAATGTGTTTAAAATTTGTACTGTTAAGTCCCTTAAATAGCTTGTAAGTCTCAAATCCCAAATTCCCCTTATTCGTCTGAAACTTTAACGATGGTAAATTTAACCTTCGCAATCTATCTGCATAGCTAACATATTTGAATTCCTTAATTAACAAGGTGGCTCTTTTTTGTACTTTCTCAATACTTGCTGATTGCCTTTTTAAATGAGGGCTCCATATCACATTTCCATACTCCAGGTGGGGTCTAACTAATGCCTTATATAGTAATGTAAAAACTTCAGTATCCAAGTTGAAAAGACCGTCTGATTATGCCGAGCATTTTATTTGCCTTTCATCATTACACTGTTTATGTGCTTGTCAAATGATTACTTGTTTACATTTTGTTTTAGGAACAAGGAAAGCAAATCATCGGAAACTTGTTCTCATTCAACGCCTTCTTCCTTGCGCTGAACTCTGAAGCGATCAAATCTAAGTGAATTTTCGTTATTTTTATTCGTTTGTGTCTCACCTGAAGAAGACCTATGAGGTCGAAACACGTTGTGTTTTGTCTTGTGACTCGTTTGTCCACGTTTCTCTGGGCGGTTCGCTAACATTTATTCAAGATTTGTTTAGATTTCCGCCTGCAGTCGTCTCACGCTGCAATTAGATCGGAAACTTGATTAAGTTTCGATTAAGCGTCCCAAACTTACCAGAGTGTTCCCGATCTGATGGTGTATATACATGTGAGTAAGGGTAACCACGCATGCAGTTAAAAGCAATTGAAAGAGTTAAACCCTAACAAGTCTCAAGGTCCCGATCTCATTCCACCACGAGTGTTAAAAGAAGTAAGTGATGAGATAAGCTAGTCCACAATGTAATATATTTAACAAATCCTTAGAAACAGGGTCCTTGCCTAGAGATTGGAAGACTGCAGAGGTCACAGCTATATTTAAAAAAGGTTCCAAAACAGACCCAGGTAATTACAGGCCGGTGAGTTTGACTTGTATTGCATGTAAGATTTTAGAGAGCTTTGTAAAGGATGTGGTAGTTGCTCATTTTACTGAAATGACTTATATGCTAAATGTCAACATGGATTTAGGAAAAAGAGTCATGTGTCACACAATAAGTTTTCCTTGGATATTCATTGTAATCTTGTATGCACCTCATTGTAAAAAATATTCATTTTGCACTTGGATTGTGAATTTGTTATAAACATTGCAACAAACTGAGAGGTGAGTTTTTGCATTTTTGGTTCTCAGTGTTACTTTCGCTTTTGAGGTTTTTTTCTGATTTGGTTAAAGATAGTCAAGATAAACATGCCAAGAGGTGGAGGGTCGAAACAGAGTCCAAAGTCAGAGAAAAAAACAAGTCGGTCTGACTCAGAAAAAAAGAGAAGGTACAATGTCATCAGCTGATGCTGGTGCTATAAAGTTTTTTATGTGCATGAAATGTGAAGGGACAGTGGGGGAGGAACAAGATGGCATTGCTTGCCATGATTGCAATCGTTGGGCACACAAAGGGTGCACTGCACTCACTGAAAGAGAGTTCAGCTTTTTTATGTGAAGGAAATTCTCGAATTCAGTGGGTGTGCGATGGATGCCTCA
This sequence comes from Conus ventricosus, assembly GCA_018398815.1. Lineage (NCBI taxonomy): Eukaryota > Metazoa > Mollusca > Gastropoda > Neogastropoda > Conidae > Conus > Conus ventricosus. Next base: position 3,363 of record JAFLJL010002163.1, read on the forward strand.
AAGGAGAAAGGGAAAAAAAAAGGGCCCTGTTGAAAAAAAAAATGGATTTATTGCTAAGCCTTTTCCAGTCCTTTGAGAAAAGGATTGGAGCAATTGAAAAAGCAGGGACGACAGAGATGCTTGAAAAAAAATAGAAGAGGTGATGGAAAAGAAACTGGTTGAGAGGTTTAAAGAGAGTCAAACCTTATAATTTTTAATTTACCAGAGAGTGATAAAACAAACAAAAATGACAAAATGGCAGACGATGTGAACAAATTGAATAAAATAGTGGACCAGATTTGCCCAGAGCTGAAGAGTGAGAAGATAAGTTCATAGACCCTGTCAGACTTGGGCGGTAGGAGGAAGGAGGCCGCGCCTCCTGAGAGTGAAGGTATACAAAAAAGAAATAAAAGAAAACTGAAGAATGCTACAAAATCAATAAGGGGAAGACTGAACAAAGGATAAAATGTACATAAATCTTGATTACACACCAGAGAGAGAGAGAGAGAGAGAGAGAGAGAGCACATTGAAACAGTTAAGAGAGGACATGAAACAGAGAGTTGAAAATGGGGAAACAAATTTACAGATCAGAAATGGGAAAATTGTGAAAAGATCACTCAGACTTTGTCAGGGTGAGTCATCCGGAAATTGAGACAAGAAGGAATATAAATCCTACAAGAAAAATGTATATATTGTAAAGAATAAATCTACAATTGTTTCAAATCAACATTGATGGATTATTAAATAAAAAAGGTGAGTTTCTCGGTTTAATTGATGATAAGAATCCAGATATTATATCCATTACTGAGGCTATTCCCAAAAATTTGAAAGATTTCAACATTTCAGAATTCGCTATTCCTGGTTATGATTTGTTTATAAGTAATAATTCTAAAAGAGGTGCCTTTTTATTATGTTAAGAGATATTTATGTGCTCACGAATGTAAGGAAACTAAATGATGTGGATTTTGAAGAAAGTGTCTGGGTTCAATTCAAAAGTAAAGAAAACTTGACCGTTTTATTTGGAAACATATACAAAAATCCTGCTTCATCACAAGAAAATGATGAAAAACTATTTAAACTTATGAAAATGGAAGCAATACAGTCTTATGATGTTGTGTTTATTACGGGTGATTTTAATTATCCTGATATTGATTGGAAAGGTACATGGTCAAATGAGAGAGATGAACACTTTTATAGAGTGTCTAAGGGATGTATATCTTACTCAAGTGGTAAAAAATCCGACAAGGAAAAGACTAAATCAGAAAGAGAACATATTAGACTTAGTTTTGGTTAAAGACGAAAGAGTGATTTCAGATATTGAACATAGTGCCCCAGTTGCAAAAAGTGATCACGAGGTTTAATCATTTTTTCTGTACGTAGAGGGGAAAAAAGTATCCAAAAAAGGGCGAATATAGATATGATTTCAATAAGGGTGACTATGAAAATTTAAGAAAAGATTTGGGTATGATAAATTGGTGTGAAAGCACCCTCTTGGATGTGGATGAGAGTTGGAAAATGATCAAGAACACTATTCATAAGTGTATTGATAAACATATTCCAAAAAAAGAGTGTTTAACACATATATCGAAAAAACCAATATGGTTGGATAAAAAGCTTGGAGGAAAGTTAAAAAAAAACAAAATGCATATAAAAGATTTATGTGCACTAAACAAGGTAGTGAATATATGAAGTATATAAGGAAGAGGAATAAATGTGAAAAAAAATAAAAAGAAAAGAAAGGATCGAATTAAAAAAAAATGTTGCGTCAAATTGTAAAGATCATCCTAAAAAAGTTTTGGAAATATGTACAATCACAGACCAAGACAAATATTGGCATTAGTCCACTGAATACCAAAAAATGGTAATTTAGCAGTGTCAGATGAAGATAAGACAAATACTTTAAATGACTTCTTTTCTAGTGTGTTCACAAAGAAGATAATAGTAATGTTCCGATCTTGGAAGTTGGTTCAAGGTCCAGTCGAGTCACCGTAACTGATATGTGTATTACACCCAGTGCAGTTAGAGAGAGACTTAAAAATATAAACCCAAACAAATCTTGTGGACCTGATATGATCCCAATGTTACGGAGTGGGGGGGGGGGGGGGTAGGGTGTCACTTGCTCCCTGTCTCAATGCTTGTCACTTCCCCCTTGTACATTTCTCGTTCAAATGACCACATGAGAGAGCTCCGAATTCCAGTTCTTTTATTGCCCAAATGTTGTTGTGGGGGCATAGGTGATGAGGACATGTATACAATGATAAGAACCTACGTCCCTAACTAAATGGGCGAGCCGAAGATGATGTTTGCCCAATTAACTTTCAAATTTTCCCTCAGAAGATTCCCTACCTAAAACAAAAACCCACCGAGCTATCTGAAACAAAAGACAAAAAAACATTCTTAGCTTTCTAATAATAGTCTTAGGATCATGACAACATTCATCAAAATAATAACATAAGTGAAACACATAAAAAAATGACATAACAAGAAGTACCCCTAAAAGTAAAAGTGAAAAAGGAATACTAACAATAAGTGATACACACAAACAAAATACATAACATGAAATACTAAAAAATAAGTGGCAAAGAAAACAAGATATTGGTTCACAATTTGATGTCATTGAGGGCTAGGAACTTGAGGCCGCAGGTGGATCTTGAACTCAAACCACACTATTGGTTTTCACATCACTGCACTAGCCGCTTATACTGGTTATTTCCCACTTTACGTAAAGAAATATTGGTTATGGACATGTACATAACATTATAAAACACAGCCAACTTCCCTACGAAGCATTGGCGTGCTTATCCTTTAGAGGTTTTAGCACTTCACACCACAGACTGTGGCATCTCAACTCTTACAGTTTTAAGACTACCACAGCCCAACTGTGAACTTCTGTTGCATGGACTTGCCCTATTATTTGGCAGTGTCCCACACACATTTAACTAAGGACCTCAAGAACCATGCATCCTCATCAACCCCGAACAGGCTTTACCCCATTTCAAGGTTTCCACCAAGTTGAGAGAAGATATAAAAGGAAGGGGTCATCTAGTCTCAGTCTCCTAATCCCACAACTAGGGACTGATCTAGCTCCTTGGAGAAAAGATGGAAAGGAAACACAGTGGGAACAGACATAACCAACCCCACAATAAATTCCAGTGAGCAAGCAAGGCAAAACCGAAATAAAATATTTTCATTTAACAATATACATACACTTACTCTAACAATCTACACACACTTTCTCTCATGCCGTACCCCATAACAAAAAACAATGAAGGGAAGAGGAAAAATAAACTCACAGAAGAGAAAGCATGAACCATTCAAAACCAAACCTACAAGAAGCGCACACACACACACAAAAATAAACAAACAAAAATATCAGGCAAATAATTCTTTTAGATCAGTCAGTAGACCGATAGTGGAAGGGAGGTAATCTGGCCTTTTCACAAGACCTTTCAAACAAGTTGCACCCAAACTTCTCTACAGTCCCACATAGAAAAAGATCCTTTGGTCCATCTCAAAGCATTATCATGACAATCTTTCCAGGGATTATCCTTAGGCTGGCCCGGTTTGAACGTCTGTTTCCACCACGCATGCCAGAGCCCCAAACCAAAGAAAACTGTGTAGCCTCACCCAAGGCAACACAAAGCATAAAAACCCAGCTTCTTAGTAGGCTCAAATTTATTATGACAAGGACAAATGTACACAACCAAAAAGTAAATAAACAATTTACCACACAAAAAGAAAACATCGCGTCCGGGAGAATTACTAGGCCGGGACCGTTCTCAACCCTGATCATTCTAATAATTCTGGCACTACCTTCCTCAACATTGGCTGGTTCCAAAATAAAACCCCTAAACTACTCAACACATCTTAACCGAAAATAAAAGTCATTTCAACACCAACCTGGAGGCAGCAGACAGACTGGAATAGGATGTGTGTCTTGATCTGAGGGGGGTCAGGAGCCTTCTGACTGGCGCCAAAATTCAGGAGACGCGTATGGCACTGGTGATGTAATTCTCCTTGAGGAGCCAATCGCTAGCAACTCTCACCCAGAATGGTAGCTTCCTTTTAGGTTTTAAATATTTTGTACTTACTCTTTACTTACAGCCCTACACTACTCTATTATTTGTTATTACTATCAATATATCTAGTAAACTAAAAATAAACTACTAAAAACTAAACCAAAGAGCCCTAACTTGACCCAAGCCGAAAATTGAAAACACTGGGTCACTTCCGGAAGGGGAATAACACCCCTGTGTCTAGTTGCCAACTCCAGGAACTAATACGTGAAGTTGTTTCCCTTTGACCGCAAACGTCATTTACATGTCACACCTGCAAGTCATATAATGAGCTGACATTACCTTTCAGTATTTTGTTCAACAAGTCAATTGAATCAGGTGTGGTACCAATGGACTGGAAGTCTGAAAATGTAACAGCTTTATTTTTAAAAAAAGGTACAAGGACAGATCCTGGAAATTATAGGCCTGGTAGTCTTACATCAATTGTTTGTAAGATTATGGAATCAATTATACGGGATGTGATCGTAGATTATATGACCTTGAATAATTTATATACAGAATGCCAGCATGGTTTCCGTAAACATTGATCTTGTGTAGCACAACTTCTACTTGTCATGGAGGATTTAACAAAACTTTTAGATAATGGCAACAATGTAGATATACTTTATTTAGACTTTAAAAACGCCTTTGATTCTGTTCCCCATGAGAGGCTTTTAATGAAATTATCTCATATGGAATTACAGGTAGAGTGCATACATAAATAAGGGATTTTTTAAACTAAAAGACAGCAAAGAGTCAGAGTAGGAAGTTCATATTCAGATTTTACAGAAGTTCTAAGTGGTATACCACAAGGGAGTATTTTGGGTCCCGTATTATTTACAATATTTTAAATGATTTGCCAAACTCGGTGGAGATTATTTGCAAAATATTTGCAGATGATACAAAAATTTATAATACAACTTATTATCATAATACATTACAAAATGATATTGATAATTTATTCAAATGGTCTACCACATGGAACTTGCATTTTAATGCAGATAAGTGCAACGTGTTACATGTTGGACGTAAGAACCCAAGATACCAATGTACAATGCTAAACAGTAATACTGGTGAGCATGCAGATATTTCAACATGTGATTATGAAAAAGATCTTGGTGTCACTTTTGATTCTGGCCTGGTATTCGATAAGCATATTCAAAACTCTATAAATAAAGCTAATAAAATGATTGGTATAAATAAACGTACTTTTATTCACATAGATAAAGATATTTTACAAAACTATACAAGGCTTTCATTAGACCACATTTGGAATATGGCAATACAATTTGGTATCCTCGATTAAAGAGGCAGTCTGCTGCTTTGGAAAGAGTACAAAGAAGAGCAACAAAGCTTGTAAAGAATATACAAAATCTTTCCTATGAAGGTAGGTTAAAAGCTCTTGGACTGCCTACCCTAAAAACAAGACGAGTGAGGGGCGATTTGATCCAAGTCTATAAAATATTTAATTGTGTTGACAATATTCCTATTTCAAAATTTTTTACTGCATCAAGAGTTGATATTACCAGAAATAGAGTGGATAACATTTATCATGAATATTGTCGCACTAACCTAAGGAAATTTTTCTTTTAGTAACAGAGTAACAATTCTTTGGAATAAATTAACCCCTAACATTAAACGTGCACAAAATACTAACCTTTTCAAAAGCTTTATCGATGATAGTGTATTATTGAAGACTTTTTATTTTGACTATGATAAATAAAGACTTGAGCAAGTTAAAGACCTGACCGTGTGAAGACAGATAACACATGGAAGGGACATGTAAAGCCAGTTCTGGCTATAATTGCTAAAGGCAATTGTCCAGGGCTACAAACCTAAACCTAATTACTAGAAGTAATAGACAACCTAACAGAATGGTAGATAATGGGGAGCCAATATTATGTACTTGGATTTTAGAAAGGCATTTGATTCTGTCCCCCACGAAAGGCTGCTAACTAAACTAAAAGCATATGGAGTAAATGGTAATGTTCTAAACTGGATCAGATGTCTTCTTAAAGGAAGGTCACAGTTAGTGAGAGTGGGAGAAGAGAGATCCAAGACATCTGAGGTCCTAAGTGGAGTTCCACAGGGTAGTATCCTAGGGCCCATATTATTCACTGTATTCATTAACGATTTACCGGACATGACTCAAACCACATGCAAAAATATTTGCAGATGACACAAAAATAAATGATAAGGCGACAAACAGCACAAAGATCCAACAGGACACAAACAAGCTACAAGAATGGTCAGATGAATGGAACCTTTACTTCAATGTAGCAAAATGTAAGGTGATGCACACTGGCAAAAGAATAAACAGTTTAAATATACTATGATTGTGAACGACGAATTGCAGAAAATAAATACATATGATGAAGAAACAGATCTGGGAGTAACCTTTGATAAAGATCTATCCTTTGATCCTCACATCCAGAGAGTTGTGAACAAAGCAAATCAGATGATGGGACTCATCAGGAGAACTTTTACCTTTCTGGAAAAGGAGACATTTGTCAAGTTATTTAAAGCATTTGTTAGGCCCCATCTCGAATACGCTAATGTAATTTGGAGTCCCCATCTCAAGAGACAGTCAAAAATGACAGAAAATGTACAAAGGCGAGCTACTAAAATCCTGAAACAATGTAGTAATTTAAACTATAAAGAAAGATTACATTATCTCCAATTACACTCACTGAAAGGAAGGAGGATCAGAGGAGACCTAGCTGATTCAGTTTTTTTTTAATATTCCATAATGATGATGATGTTAATGTGCATGCGCTTTTCAAATTCTCAGAAGTGGATTGCACGAGAAATAATGAAGGTAAGATTTTTTTTTATCAGACATTGCCATACTAACAAAGAAAGTCTTGTTTTACCTTCAGAACTGCTAATTATTGGAATGCACTGCCTACTAACACCAAATATGCACCTGACATCAACAGCTTTAAAAAAACCTCCTAGATCAAGACCCTAAATTGAAAGATCTTTTCTTTAGTGTGGATTGAATATAATGTTATTTATAAGATAGGCATGCAACCAGACCGAAATTAAATTGAAAAATAATGACGGGACGCAAATAGGCCGTAAGGCCTAAGGCTAAAAAAAGTCGGTCCCTATTACTACTACTACTACTGGTTGTTGGTTGGAATTAGACTACTATACTGAGTTTATCGATAGTTTGTAATAGTATTATTTTTGCTTCGATGTCATGTTGGTAGGATGATGTTGTAGAGTTGGTCGTTAGATTTGTTTCGATGTTATGTTGTTAGGATGATGTGGTAGTGTTGGTCGTTAATCGATTGACGACGAGCATGTATAAAAGGAGAGAGTGTGTGTGTGTGTTTGGGGTTGTTCTTGCTGACCATCCTTGCCGACATAAAAGAGAGAAAAGAAACATCAATTTTGGTCTGGTCTCAAGATTGTTTGCCTGGCTGACCTGAGCGCTGGCTGTTTGCTGTCTCTGCTACCTCTATTGATCTGCAATACCCGGCAGATTTAGTGTGCATGAAAGTCTGTGCAAAGTGGCAGGCACGAAGATGAGATTGAGCATCCTGCACATATAAGATCGAGTAGAGAACAGCATTTTACCAATTCTAACTCACTTGCTCCACCACTAAGTTTTTGGGCGAAAGTGGCCTAAAAGCCGCCTTTTCCTGTGGCGGAAAGAGAGAGAGAGAGAGAGAGAATCACCGGCAACCCTGACAAAGCCCGTTAAGGTCAAGTTGCCCTCAGAACAGACAGACAGACAGACAGACAGAGAAGAGAGAGACAGACAGACAGACAGAGAGGCGCCCATGCACACACTCACACACACTAAGACACACACACACTAACACACACACAGGCACACTAACACACACCACACACACACTCTTTCTCTTTCTCTCTCTCTCAATTAAATGACATAAAATCCGCACACTTCTTCTGACTAATTTCTACCTACAAACCTTGTACACAGACAGGCAGACACGGGGCTGAAACCTGATCACTTAATTTACGGCTTGCGGCCTTCGTTCACACAGCGCACGGCTGGCTTACAGACTGCGACCAAAAAATCATAAAGCACACCTGGCGGGCAGGCACGGGGCGCACTAACTGTATTAGCAAATGTTTTGGAATATTCTGGATTGTGCCACGTCGACACACCGTATCGAGGCTGTCACGTGACACGACCGGGTTCGCCATTGCTTGCTCGGACTCCCGCACAAGAAGGTTGTGTTTTGACTGCGCTCTGGTGTGACCACTGTGTTTTAATTGTGTTATTTTAAAATGGCTAAAACGTTACTGAAGAACAGGTTTGTGATATTCGAGACCATAAGTTTTACTTTAACTGCATGTTAGAGTATTTGTTGAAAAGAATTAGGCGAAGCATGTTGTGAAACCGGAAAGATTGTTTTTTCTAGAAAACGAAAAAAGTGAACTAACTGCTTTGGAAATGAACGACTATCTTAAAGGTTTGTTGGTTCAAGGAAATGAAACAAGATGTAGCCAGTTTTGATACGTGTTTGACTATTGATGAGATGGTTCCTAACCTTCGCCGTTGACTCTGGGTGCAGCACCACCCAGTCTCTCCGTATTTGGGGCATATTATATTCATCTTAAGAGTCATCAACATGAAACTTACAGTAATCCCAGAGCTCATGCATTTGCATCCATCACACTATAACACTTGAATGTAATTAGAAAAGAAACAATAGAAAAATCGATTAAAGGTGAAATCCACCCTATCCGTTCATAGTGTACGATTGTAACACGCATACTTTTCTTGAAGGAAAATTCTGCTGTGCCTGATGTGCGTGTTGGTGCAGCTCCAGCATGGCCTGGCCCTTCCACTCCCCTGAGCCTGTCATCACTGGGCCGGGCTGCCAGGCAGATGTTTATTCTCCTGCCGGCTGGTGTTGATAAGGAATGGAGGGAGCAGCAATTAGGCACCGGCAGTCTTTGATACTATGATAGTAGCCGCGTTTTCCGGATTCCCACCATTGCTTGAGAAGCCTTTGTTCTATCATGTATGTAGATCTGTGGTTGGCTTAGCGATTTTCTCTCTTTTGTATATAAGGCACCACGTCACCTATAGTAGGCCATTGTCAGTGGTTTGTTTTTGCGTGATGACAGTTTTGCGTAAAACTTGACGTACGCTTTAGTGCGATGTTGTTGGGACTGGAAGGTCAACTGATAATATTCTTCCCTCACTACCCCCCCCCCCCCCCCCCCCCCCGGTCCCCTTTCCGTCTCCTTATCCTTTGTCATCGGTGGATTGTTAACTTTGTGTGTCTGCATAGTCCGGTACTTATTTTGTGTGAAGAAATCTTGTTTGCACCGGATAGGGCTCGCGTGGGGTGGTGGGCAGTGTGATGTTGACTAACTTTCACCATGTTTTGAATGGATTCTAACTGTTTTTCCTTTTTGAGCACTTTTTTTTTTTTTGGGGGGGGGGGGGGGGGGGGGCAGTAACTGAGATCACGAACCCTCGTGTATTGATGAGAGAAGGAAGTTCAACGTTTTTCATTCTTTATTTGTTCATAGTTGTCTGACATACAATACATAAACGGACATACTGTGGCGCACTGGTTCATAATATCGATGCGCATTTGGACTCCCTGACAGGAACTCTTATGGGTCATTTTCAGAATTTATGCGCCAATGGCGCATTAGTCTAGTAAACCGAACTCTGCAAAATGGTTGGAAAATCAAGAGTTGAAGACCTGCATGCATGAGGTAAATAAACAAATGAAAAGGAAAGAAGTCTAAGGATTTTATGTTCTCTCTCTCTCTCTCTCTCTCTCCCTCTCCCTCTCCCCCCCCCCCCACCCTCTCTCTCTCTCCCTCCTCCCTCTCCAGACGTGTTTTGTTTGTGCAAAGGTTGACTCGGCGTGACAGTGTCTGTGTGTGAAAGAGACTGAGAGATGCTATTTTAGCCTGGATGGATTGGTAAAACAAAGTTGCAATCAAACTGCTCAAAAAAGTACAGTACACCTCACGTTTCTCTATATATGACGCAGAAGTTGGGTGTTTACAGCTCAGTAAATCAAAGACTGAAAGAGTTTTCAGTGTAGCCGGTCTATTAAAATCTGACAAAAAAATGGAATATTAAATATCAACTGATGGAAGGCGAGATCCTAAATTCTCGGGAGTGCAACTAAGCAAGTGTTCTATTTCTGGCACATCGTATACAAAATAAATTAATCAACTTGACGTGGAAGCATCGCCACTTATTGCCCTGTGGTGGTAAGAGAAGAGTCAAAGCGCTTGCGGATCGGAAAAAATAACATTCGTTTTTTGTTCAATTTCATCCGAGCAAGCTTGCTTTCGTAATTCCGTGTCCTTTGTTTTTCTTTTTCTACTTGGAAGCTATCGAGTCGCATTGTCTACAGCATATCACCAAAGGGAAAGTGAATGAGATACTAGTCTAATAAAAAAAAAATTGAGAAGGAAAAAAAAACTTGTCCAGGCTCGGCAAACTCGAGCCTCCATTCCTGCCGTTCGCACTCAAAAAAAAAAAACGTTTTTTATTCAAGGATAAAGGTTTTAGGCATGCCTATTCTTCCAACCTGTCCTTGCTAATCTACTGTAAATACATGCAGCAATATCATAGGATGAAATGTTGATAAACAAAAACAAATAGTACGAAGATAAACAAAATAACAATAATTAAATGCAGATAAGGAAGAGAGAGAGAGAAAGGGAAGAGAGAAACAGATATACAGACAGAGGGAGAGAGAGAGAAATGGAGGATAGACAAACTGTGCACTCTCTTCACAAGGACAGTCATAAAGAATTGCAGCGTGCTACCCAACTAACGGGAGTTTTAGATGACACCAGAGCATACTACATTACCGAGATACGACACTGCCTCTTACAGCCTACAAGTCCGTTCAGTCGATTATCTCCCTTAGTCGGCGCGGGCTGCAGGCTCGCGGCTGCTATGTGAAAACGTTGCCGTGATGAAAACAACGACGCCCGTCGGGCCGCATTTGTTGTCATAACTTTACACCTTGAACTGCTTCAGCAGTTTGTGACGACAGATTCAAATGCCTCTACACATTTTTTGGCCCTCCTTGTGTTTGTGTGCGTGTGCATGTAGGTGCGTGTGTGCACTGCATGTGTGCATGCATACGCATGTATTTTTATGTATGTATAGTGTGTGTGTGTGTGTGTGTGTGTGTGTGTGTGTGTGTGTGCATGACTGTGGTAAGATGGGTGAAGGTGGGGTGGGGAGAGAGAGAGAGAGAGTTTGTGGCTTGTTCTAAATTTAAAAAAAAGACCATTTATTTGTCTCCAAATCAAACTTTAATTGTGTTGTGTCAGTTTATAACAACATCCAACAATGGCATAATGAAAGGGGTGGAGGTGGGGGGTGGGAGGGGGTAATGCAGTCCGTCTCATCCACAAAACATAGAAAAAAGTTCTGCCATCAATACAAGATGGATTAAAACAAAACTGGTTGCATTTTCCAAACAGTCTGCAAAAATTTGCAAAAAATGTCTTCTTTAAAATACGAGCAAAGAAGAAGCACACAATTTCAAATACACACATCAACCTCAAAATAGACATTGCGACGAGATAGGCCTAGACATGAAACGGTCATTGATACATGTAGGTTTACACACGAGTATGCTGGGGGTGGAGGGGGGTTAGTAATGGTTTTCTCTCTCTCCTCTCTCTCTCTCTCTCTCTCTCTCTCTCTCACCACACACACACACACACACACACACACACACACACACACACACACACACTGACTGAAACCAATTTATTGTCAGATTAACTCAAGGTTGTACACACACAAGCCATGCAACTGCACGCAGAGAGAGAGAGAGAGAGAGACAGAGAAGAGAGAGAGACAGAGAGAGAGACAGAGAGAGATTCGGTGATGAAACACGTGCACTGTCATTATCAACATAAACATCACTGGCCATGTGAGGGCATGGTATGCGTGGTCTGGTTTTCCCCGCTGCCTAGTTGTTTAGCTAACGGGACTGTAAATAAGCCAGTAGGCTTAATGATTTCTAGAAGAAACAAGGTATGCGCATTGCTCTTTCCTTACATATATATATAAAAACTGTTAAAAATCTGCCCATGTGGCTTCATAGTCATACTATAAACTTGATCTAGACTAGACTCAAGTTGCACCAGATGCATAGTCCCACACCGTATACGGTATTGCTTACGTGGTTTACTCTGCCAATAATTAATAAAATGCAATAAAGTTTGTACATGCCTTTCTTCATCCTTTGGAAAACGAAAAAATGCCAGCCCTTCACAATCGATTTTGTTGCGAGCGTTTGAACAACCGATAGCGCTGCTGGCTTCGCCTCCTTGCTTCTTGCGCGTCGCTATGTTGGAGCTGAGTTTACACGTGCTGACTAAGGGCCGTAACCTAGTCCGCGGTCTTACGGAAAACCCCCAAGTGTCGTATCTCGGTAATGTAGTATGCTCCTGATGACACTGTGCTGCTAAACAGACTTGCGATAAGATATCCGACACCTGTCAGTTGAGCGAAGGGCAAGGCAGCGCGTGCCTCCTCCGCCGGCGGGTCATGAGTAGGTCACACAGCTGGTGGCTGCTTCGCGGCATATGCCGAGTGCCCGTCCCCGTGGGCTAACACGCACGCTGAGCAGTGAAGGAAAACGCCTATACGGAGAGCATGGTAGACTCCACGACGGACATTCAGCTGTTAAGGAAAATCCCTACTTGAAAAGCATGCGTGATTGAACTGTACAGGTCGGCAAATGCTATAAATCTGAGCCTCATACGGCGAAGGTTAATAAATGGCGCTGCATTGATGAAAGTTGGCCGAAGCAAAACAAACCATCACGCGTTGATTGTTGGGAGCTGGCTTGAGACAGCTAAAGCCATGTTTAAAAAACATGGCGTTCATTTCTTAAGCGGAGGTAAACACGGCTGATTCGTATGCTAAAAAACTTATATTTGAAACATTTTTGCTGTTCCTCCCAAGTAAAAATGTTCTTAGTTTGTATCAGACTTGATTGATTGTTAACTACAGATTCAGTGTTCATGTGGCAGGCTGATCTGTGTATTAAGATGTGTATACTTTTCTACTTTTCTAATTCTAACCAGTTCATCTGCCTTCAAGTGTGCCCTTATGCAACTGAATGGCGATTTTTTAATGTTCTGGCAAACAAACTAGATAGGGTTAGGCAGACCTTAGAACATCTACTAGTATGGAGAGGAGTAGTGTGTGGCCGGCACTATCTTCATATAAATGCTCCAAATATACAATGACGGATGTACTACTACTGGCGATTAAGCCGCCATAAAAGCTGGCTACAGCAGTAATTGCTGTAACCTGCCAAAGCAAGTTGCAAGCCTGGTTGAGAAAAGAGGAGCACAGCAAACTAGGCCAAGTGACATATATGATCACTTGACCTGCAAAGCGCGCAGCCTGCCGCCAATGACGTCACAACGGAGCACCTGCAAAGCTCGGCGGAAAACTAAGGCCAAGTGATCATATATGATCACTTGACCTACAAAGCGCGGCAGCACCAGCAAAGCTCAGCGGCAAACTAGGCCAAGTGATCACATATGATCACTTGGCCTAGTTGATTGAGGTTGCGAGCAAGACACAACCTGTTTAGGTCACAAAGCAAGAAGTGGTCCTAGTAGTTTCACTTTTTGTTTGTTTGTTGGTGTTTGTGTGTTTTGGCCTACCCCACGCAACGCACGTCCCTCCCACCCCCACCCCTGGACTGTCTATTGTGTGTTTGTTTGTGTTTGTTGTTTGTTTTGTCCTACCCCCACGCATGCACACCCCCCACCCCACCCCACCCCACCCCACCGCACCCCACCCCCACCACCCCCACCCCACGCATGCACACCCCCCTACCCCACTTCACCCCGCCGCCACCCCCCACCCACGCATGCACACACTCAAGTTCCTTCTAAGTTTTTAACTTAAGTTACCCCAAGTTACTTTTAAGTTCTTACTCAAGTTGTCTTTAAGTCATCCTCAAGTTATCCACAATTTCTTACTTAAGTTACTTCTAAGTTTTTTAATTAAGTCGCCCCAAGTTCTTAATAAGTTCTTGATCAAGTTCTTAATTAAGTTCTTAATAAGTTCTTGATCAAGTTCTTGATAAGTTCTGATTAAGTCATCCTCTAAGTACAACCAAGTTCTTATTTAAGTTATCTTATAATTATCAAAAAAATACAATCTATGTTTTTTATCTTAAATAGTAAATGCCTAATAATAGTACACACACGCCTCAAAAAACGTGTCATCGTTGAGAATGTCTTGCTCAGCGTTTCTCTGCATAGATCTTAATGAAGTTTTTTACATCCGAAGCAACCGCATTGATTACAATTCTGGTCTATGGAAATGTCTTTTATAGACTCCATGTCTTTATTTATTGACTTCATCATTTTATAAACGCCATGATCTATTTTTATTAAAAAAATTTAAAATTAAGTTCTTAAAATATTATTCCATCGAAATGGATCAAAATGATCTTTTGTTGTTGACGGTTCTGGCGTGCAGTTGTCTTTTTCTGTATTTAGTGGTTCAGATTTTTTTGATTGCTTTTGTTTTGGCTGCCATTCTTTATATATTTTATAACCGTAATAACCGCCCCCAGCAGCAGCAATGGCGCCAAAAATGGCAACAGTTTTAAGTTCAATATTCCATGAAGACTTTGGTGCTGTAGGCCTTGAATCACATGGAGTTTTTATAGCTGGCATTGAATCAACTTGTTCTGGCCTGGCGTGTTATGTTTTCATGATGAGTTATATTCTGTAACATTAATTTTTTTTGTCTGTTCCACTCTGCTAAATTTTTCCTGCTTTAAAACACGCCCAGGATGAGGATGCTTTTCACTGGCCCCCACCTGTTCAGTGTTTTCTGATTCTGCTGATTTTTCTGGCTTGGTTACTTTCTCCACCTGATTCAATGTTTCCTGATTCTGGTTCTGATGATTTTCTGGCTCGGTCATTTTGAAGGGAAATAAATCTATATGATTAAAAGTTATTAATCCCATGATTAATGGCGATAACAATGTTCCAAATCTGTAGTATAGATCACACCCTAGAGACTCTAATGACTTTGTTAAAACTGGATCTTGCGTTAAATCATACGTAAGATCTTGTTCAGAATCAATGGGGGCAAATCTACTGACTAGTTTAGTGTACAAACTAAGAAACCGTTTGCCCCACACTTTTCACCATTCTAGACCCCAGCTGCGCTTCATACCTGTTATGATACTTTAAAATGTCTTGCGGCGACATCTGTTGAATCTGTTCAATGCTGAATTCAGTTCCGAGGAACTGTTTTGTTTTTCACACGCCGCCAAAGAATACAACCTCTCCTTTTGGGGCATAACAGCTTGGCCATCAACTTGGTCATCTAAGATCAGGAAGGTTTAGGCTCCTTGTAGCTGTAGTAGATCATCACAGTTTCTTTTTTTTTATTAATTATAAATATTTTATTTCTTCAAATTAGCCACCGAAAAAACTGTTTTGCAAACCTTGATACCATTCAGCGTTATTGGAGGATCTAAGAGTAGGATACTCAATGCATGGTAAAAGCTGTTAAGAATTAAACCAGCAGAATCTTGCAAACTAGACTTTGAGGATCAGCAAAGCTGATGTCAAATTAATCGCAGCTTCGTTTGCCATCGAAAGATTTTCTAGTCAAGCCAGGAATAATACCAACAGTTAAAAATATGTAAAAAAAAAATACATTTATAAAAAATGGCTTCCCACGTATGATGAAAGGCGGCGCTGTGTTAATGCGCTCGCTTTTAGTGGAAGTAATTAGCAATTAGTAAACAGCGAGATGAAGGCGAGAGAAAAAGAATTAACAAACTGGGAGCAACTAGCCGCAGCCAAAGATCGCTTATGAAAAGCAGATAATTCAGCAGTTAGAATTATATTAATAACACACTGAAAAAACAGGGGCATGCAGCATACACAAATAAAGATGTTGATCAAGCAATAAAACAAAATTATCTGTAACAGGCAATACCAATCGAGACATTGCCCCACCAAATTCAGTGACTTTTAATCAACCAATCATAAAAACAAAAGATGCCAAGAAATCGGGTTTATTGTCTTTGGGTATGACGTTGTGTGATTTTGAGCAACATAATAAGCTGAGTAAAAAAATGACAAAATCAATTAATTCGCCAAAAGGATATTGGAAGGCAATAACAGCAATTAAAAAGTGCTAGCTACAACTGCAAGACAGCTTGAGTTAGTGCACAAACAAGCAAAAGAATGGTTCTCTAAACAAGCTATTTGGCAAATTTATTTACCTCGCCTATGCGAATACAGAGATCCACACATTGTCAATACAACTCCAAACGAGCACCCATCAAATGGAGACCTTCTATATTACCCTCTGATACGATTAGAACTAAAAAGATTTAAGTACGCAACTCACAGTCATAGACATGGCTTCAAGATACAAAGATGCGGAGTGCCAATAACACAAAAGAGTGCTTCTGCTGTTGCTGTCCGCATACCCTGATATACCAACGAGGCCCGCTAACTTACCCTCGCATGATTCAAGTGATGATGGAAAAGAATTTAAAGGCCAAGTGAACAATTATTGTTAAAACATATAGTTACCCTTAAAAGAGCAATCCAGGATTCACAGATCACAGCTTTTAGGTTGAAAACTATTAACAAACAGTTATCCGAAAGACTTTTTTCCTAACCATATCACAGAGAGCTTAAATGACAAATTCTCGCAACACAGAATGAGGGTTTGAAGATTGCCCTCAGTTATGCGCGCAATGAATAATGAAGAATATAAGTGCTAAAACAGTACAAATCAATCAAAAAGAAAAACATAGATGTTGTTGAAGGAGAGCCTTTCAACCGGCAAACTATTACCGTTTGGTTTAAAATAAGGTACCTTTATTTACCGGGGAAGCATAATGGACACTCGCATCAGGGCAACCGATCCAGTTGGAGTGTTGATCCATATGAAATAAAAAGAATGTAAAAATGGAATCCGCCCGTGTATTATTTACGAGAAACTTACACAACAAAACAAACCAGCACCCAAAGATCTTTTGCGAAGGAAAACTGCGAAATCCCACCAGACACTGTTCCGCTTTAATTAAATTAACGTAACTATATTTTGAGTTTAAAATGGAAGCTCAGAAGGAAGTGCAGAACGAAACCAAGAATGGAAAGGAAGAGACCTTGAAAAATGATACGGGAATCATTTCATGCGTGTAATGGCAATTAAGGAAACATTTTCGGGGATTTAATCAATGCATGCTAAATCATCAATCACCTACAACTTAAACCCCCAAATTATGGAAAAAGAAATCTGAAATAATAAAAAAAAAATTTTCGAACCGCGTCAAGCAAACATGAGAAAAGATTTAATGAATTGGATGAAGCTATGATTTATCTTATTATAAAAGTTGATGAAAAATATAAACCCCCCAGTTTATGCTTTCCCTCCATGCCCGATTGCATATGAAAACTCTGGATTAAACAAACACCCGTTTTTGTGTTTTGTTCTTCTAACGACTAACATTGTACACTGTTGTGTGAACTCATGTGATATTAGATTGCAGTTTTACGTTTCCATGATGAAAAGTCTTTTATGCCTAAATCAATGCTTCTTTGTAGTTGTCATGTGATATGTTTGACTGCACAACGCTGCGGGATATTCCCTTTGCTTTCTTAATGATTTTCACCTCCAGCTCGAAATACTGTACATTTTTTACCTAAACCAACAAACTCCATGATTACCATTTCAGATAATAATTCAAACCTCAACATTCCCCTAAAATACCTTCTTGTTATAATGAATGTAAGGCGAATCTTTTAGGATAATCGACGTGTGTCCTACATCCTGCATGCCCTTACCACTTCTAATTCCATGTCTTTATAGATGTCCTTCAGTAGGGATATCTATAACAAAACTGTCTGTATCTGTTAAAGGTCACTCTGGACGTCAGATACAGGGCTTAAAGTAGTCATAAAGAAATCTAACATCAAAAGCTTTGATAATTCTAAAACAGTAAAACCCAATAAAAACATGCGTTGTCCAAATTTGACTTTCTTTTTTTCATCATTAAGCCAAAAGCTGATCATGAAATTTTCTGAAGTCCTGATAATTAGTTTTGAAGTCCAGCTTAATTGCATCGTTCCTCAGTTGACATAATCTTACATCTTTGGCGCTTGGTGGCGGATTCTCCATAGTCCTTTCCCAAAACAGCTGTTGTTCATCACTTGAAAAAGTCTTTTTTCTGAAGCATCTGTGGATTTAGTACTGAGATCATGTTATTCATGATGTATGTTTCATGAACTGTTTCTTGATAACAAAGCACTTAAGCGATGAAGCGGCTGTCCCTTCAAACCCATGTCTTAAAATAAATTGTAGAAGTCTGTAATGACACGACATAATTTTTTGCCTCGAAGATTAGGCACAAGTTTAAGGCGGCTCTCTTGGATCCATCTTTAGACTTCTGCTGGCTAATATGGTATCATTAAGTAGGTCATGGAGTTCAAGAGGATAGTCTAAGTCAACTTCTAGAATGAAAGCCACGCTGTTGACAGGCCGTTAAACTCCAACCACTTAATAAACCTTTTGATAATGTATCAGATCAACCGCCATTGTACAATATAAAAGTTGCAAATGGAATGATTGCGCCTCTAAGCCCCAACCAAACCAGATTGTTTGCATCTAATACATAAGAAAGTTAAGACCTTTTACTTCGATCAAGTCCGTCCAAGTATTTGTTGTTTGCTTTAACAGTAATGAAGCACGCCATAATACTAATTCCCTCCACGCAATCCGTTTTTCAAATCATCTGAACATGGTAAATCTGACAATAAATCAATCTGTACACCAGTAAACTTTAAGAAAGCATCCCAACACCTCCGGGCGCAGAAATGTAATGCGCGGGATCCAAGCTATAATGTTTACAATGCAGTGTCATTCTATAGTTTTTCAAAAGACGTCTGCCAACAAACATACAACGCCCTCCAAGTATGAATCATGATAGTCTCCCATTTTTTATACCACTAGACTTCTGCCACGCAACTGAGCATGCTGGTAATCAGAGTCACAGATGTCCTTTCCTCTAAGACTAGAAAAGAACGCGTCTCCTTTAGGAGGAAGTGTATCTCATCCAAACCTTTCCCAACATTCAGTATTCAAAAGGGTAAACGCCTTTCTAACAATGAGTTGGTCAAAATAATCTTCTGTTATGGGCAGGACTTTAGACATACCGTGACTCTAATAGAAACCCATCATGTGTTGCTAGAGTCAAAAAAGACATGTAATTTAGATTAAAGCACATGTAACTTTTCCCTGATGACTGTGCAATGCACTGACACCCAGAAGGCATCGACCACAGCCTTCATATAAGATGAGAGTCGACCCTCGCAAGTTGAGTAAAGAGAAGATGGGCGCTTTCCATTGTCTTAGGATCAAACTTTTAGATGAAGATTGCAATTACGTGGGCGCTGCTCCTCTGAACTTTCCGCTAATGAGATCATGGTCACTAACTGTCGGATTTGTTGCATCATCACTGATTCTAAACCACAAATCCCAACAAATGTGGCTTAGTCATACTGTTTTGGTCTCAGCGTCATTAAGATTTCAGTAAACGTTTAGATTATTAGAACAGTCCATTAACGCACTTTCTGCATGCGTCTTCCAAGAATGTATTCAGCAGCATCTGGCCTCTATACAAATCTGGTGCTGACTGGGCGCCACCTACCTGACAACAATGAAGGCCAAATTTAACAAATCTGATGATTACTCATTAAGTACTGTTTTTTTCGAAGTTTATTTGTGGCGCTGGCCGTTCAAAGGAACAATGAGTTATTTCAAAGTCTGCATAAACAACATATGGACATGTATTGCATCGCGTTTCCCAGTTCTATAAAACTAACTTAGATCCGGGTGGAGGTGTAATTAGTTCTGTATAACATCTACAGAACTTTTACAATGTTTCATATGTTCGCTCGCGGCTTGAAACAGATTGCATTCTTGTTAAACATTTTCTACAGAATTCTTGTTTGTGCCCATCTTTTGAAGTATGCTTCATTATCTACTCATCGTGCGTATCAATGTGTAATGCGGTAGCCCCGCTGGTGAAAGCATCAGTAGTAAGTCAACATGATTTTTGTCTGGTTCGCCTATTGTTGGACTGTTCTTGGACACTTTAATTGGCACCAAATTTGTTTCCTCATCCATGTGTATACATTAACAGTTATTGGTTTGTTTTGTTCTTCAAACTGATCAATTTGGTCTACACTAACAGGAAAGGACACCCCACTAAAGTTAAGATCATTGATGTAAGGGTGATAGTTAGACACTCTCTCTGCGTTTTTGGGGCGTGATGCAGCCTTGCAAGAACACACCACATAAAACATTTGTTGTCTCTATTCTTTATGTTTAGAACTGCTCTTTTGCAACTAATGCTGGAGGTAGTGGAATGTAAGCCTTACCAACAATCGGCGCATACTTAGCCTGTTTTAATCTGATCTCTAAGACTTCGCCCTCTGACCAACCAGAGCCTCTCATTTTTGGCTTCTTCAGCCGCAGCGTCAAACTGTGCAAGCAGTTCGTCTGCCCAACCGGTGTTAAGTCATTACGAGAAAGAATAGTCTGTTGTTTAGTCGAGACCCAGACTTCTAGATTTTCTTCATTTATTGTTACATAGTCGATTAAAACAGCTAACATTACTTTAACTGGCGGGTCTATTGTTAGTTTACTTGGAACTTGAGAAATAGCATGTAAAAACACTTGCCCGCACGTTTGCTGGATCAATGACTTCTAGATCAATATCATTCAGTGCTCTTGATAAACGCTCTCTCTCAAGCATTCCTTCAAACAATTCGTCTGGTCCTTCATATATCTTAGCCATGTTGAGTTTCTTTTCTAACTCAAAATATTTATTTAAATTAAAAAAAAATAATTAATCCGAATCAATATCAACGGTCTTTTTGTGCTTGGACTCATAAACTAAAGTATAAACACCCTTCGATGTTGTTACTGTGAGGCTGTTTAGAACAGAGTTTAATGTCTCGTTTACTTTTTTTAAGCATTCCTTTTTTATCTGCTCGGCGTCTGGCTGTTGAGAAAAACTTGCCCTCGCCTTTCTTTGAAGATCAAACTTTTGTCTTTTGTAGTCATTAAAATCGGCCTGTTAAACGATTAAATTCTTCATCCGTGATGTTTGAGTCAGCTAGTGCTTTATTTATTGTCAGTTTGAACGAACTAAGTTTAGCCGTTATTAGTTGAACCATAGCTGTGTGCTTTTGGAGTTTAGTTTTTAATTTTTTGCCAGCCGCACTTACAGCTAATGAACCACAGACCGAGAGCTAAAGACAAACCTCCTAGAGGTAAAGCTGCGGGTGCGCCTATGCCCGTTGCTAAGTAGGCCAACACTCGTTCCTGCTGATAGAGCACTTATAGTCGATGCCCCAGTATTAACATAAGTAACATGCATTAAAGGCAGCAGAATACCTTCGTTTGGTTTTGCTGTATTTTGAAAGGTCTTGCTCTAGTTTTTGTTGCATTTGTGTATGTTTGTTAATCTGAAGGTTTTATGTTAGGGCTTTCTACTATCCCTTCTTTTGGCGGCGCTGTAGGCACATTTGGATAAACCTGAACAGGCATGCTTTTTTTAAAATAAAAATAATTTAGTATTGTATATCTTTTAATCTGTTATCTTCGATATTCAGCTGCGCATCATATATTAAAACAAATGTACTTAAGGGGTTTTAAACGGCTTCTTTTCTTTATCAATTTGAATGTTTTATTACGTCTCCCCACAGTTCTCCCGCTTCCATGCAACTGATTATCCTCTGTTGACCTTAGGTCAATCCTTTAAACCGTATTTTCGTTGTTAAATAAATCAAGCCTAACATTGTGAAGATGTAAATCTTTAGACACAAGGTCAACTGTTGGGTTTTCTACACCTCCCGCCTCCAAACAGTTTTCTTATTTCATCAAAATGCTGATAAGGTTTAAGCCCTAGCGTAAATTTGGTTAGGACAACCCTCAATCGAACATTGTACTTTCGTTTATTTTTGGATTAAAAAACTTTTCACTTCCTCTTTTGAACGGTTCTTCATCTTCGCACAGCAATAAAATACCTTTAAGCGATCTTGCTGCGACACTAAAACTAAAATTTCCATATAGCGTCTGCCCTGCTTCTGGGATATGTTGTATGATGAATCACTCTTTCGTAATATTTTTGCTAATTTTGACTGATATTGTTGCTCAATCAGCCTTGCTAAATTAGGGTTGCTAACAACGTCAAACTCAAAACGAGATGTCAGAAATGCTGTATTTTGCTTCGGTGTCTAAAGATTTATAACGCGTTTGATTCATTAAAAGTTAGTTCATATGACAATCTGTCTTTTAATGCTCCTTGAAAGTACGGTGCATGCGCTTTTAACAACTCAAAATCTAGGGGATGGAAAAAGCGATTTCCATACGCAAAATTTTTCAGCTGCATACTTTTTGCCGTCTTTAATATCTGCGGCGCCTATCTAAGTTTTAGTGCTTCTTCATTTTCGATTCCTTGGGAAAAGCAAGATCAGCCCTTTCATTCCCCGGGTTTGCCATAGATCAAATAGGTTAAAAATATGTCTGCATTGTGTAAAGAAAATATTTCTTGCCCCTCAAGTTTTTATAGAAATTTTCTTAACAATTGCCCGCCCCAAATTCTGGGCAACTGTCCTGTTTGTGTCTGTTGTTAAGCGAGTACTATTTTTAAAGTAAGACGGGGCAGAGCCTGGCACAATCACTTAAACTGCTCCTAGGTCCGAAATTTGACAGTAAGAATTTGATCTGCATCAATAGTAGATGGATTATTTGGAACAGTAATATTCCGCTTATTTCCTTCACGCCAAAGGGCTCTTTCAGTCTTCTTGCGGGTCAAGAATCGAGCCATATGCTTGTGGCATTTTTTATAAAACAAAATAAAAAAGTTAATTATTAAAAACATGGC
This sequence comes from Conus ventricosus, assembly GCA_018398815.1. Lineage (NCBI taxonomy): Eukaryota > Metazoa > Mollusca > Gastropoda > Neogastropoda > Conidae > Conus > Conus ventricosus. The sequence continues at coordinate 26,347 of JAFLJL010002163.1, forward strand.
AGGCATTGAAGATGAAGATTTGATGATTTTGATCCTGGAGACGACATGAGTGAAATGATCCCTTTAATACAGCACCGCTCGGCGCCCTCATTTCGGCGTGAATTAACAGAAAGTAAGGGTCAGATCATTATACCAAATTTAGGGCCAAGAACCTCCCGAATTTATAGACCCAAATTGATTTTGAAGTAAAAGATGGACCATTTGTTGTGAGGAGCGACCAAGGACAACTTGTTCAGCTTACATCTAACCAACTCATCAAAGTTTTTAAAAAAGAGTACAATTAGACAAAGGCTCAGTGTGAGCGATCAAAATCGCCTTGGCCTTGTTAGAAACCAAAAATTGATAGGGATGCAGTTTCTAAACTTCAAAACACACTGCAGGAACTCCCAACAGCTAACCAAATACAAAACAGGAACTTGAAGAATAAATCAATCGGCAGATGAAATAATAAATGCAATAGAAGCAAAAACCAGTTTTTCAGAAGAAACAGCATTAAAGACTATACACGACTCACTGCTACCCATGCGAGAAATAGCGGCCTTGATCATGCTTTGAGAAGCATCAAAGCGAATAACAAACAATTTAGCGCAAAACAAGGTGAACTAGAGGGTGCTATAAAAAGAAGAAAAAAGAAAAAACTCGTTGAGGCTGACGACTCCTCGAGTGGCTGATATTAACGAAAAGAATAAGACAAAGACTAAAATCTTGAACAAGAAAGATCAGCAAGACTAGAAGCGCTGACTACTAACCGAGACAATTACGAACTCATGTGAATAGTATACAGAGAAAATATCGAAAAAATTTTTATGAAGACCGGACACTAGCTGAAACGAATACGAACACTGTTTAGGAGAGCAAGGAGTCACATTAGCAAGCGTTATAAATGCCTTAGGATTTGCAATAAGATCCTTGGTGTTGGCTATTAAGGCGGGGTGGATGTCAAAGCCAGTGCCTCCGCCAACATCGCTCACCTGATAAAATATTGGGTAAAAACAACAGCTTGCTATCTGCGAGTTTATTAAAAAAATTAGCGGTAAAGCTATAGACGCTTTACCAGGAATATTTGGGGGTTTTCTTTTTAATTTAATTTCTATGCAATATATAATCACTCCTAATTTTTCAATATTTCGATCATAATTCAATATTTCAAAATATTTTATAAATTAATACCAACCTACATACCAACTTCCTAACCACCATCCCCCTCTATACAAAACACAACATTCAGCTACCTCTACTCTCTAAATCATCTACAACCCATTTCAAATTTAAATTTCTTTTCAATTCATCAAAAACAATTGTTTACAAATAAAAAAACATCAATCCACAACATTACTCCAAACATATAAAATCTCCAAATAACAAATCCTCTCCAAACAATAATACTAAACAACAATAAACATTCTAATCTAACACCATACTCATACACCCTATCCCTCCCAACAAAATACCAATTACATACCCCAAAATAACCAACCACCCCACTAAATTTTTCCCCCCTCCCCCCCCCTCACCCCCACCCCCCCATCCTTTTCAATTATATCAACTCATCCCCCCAACCGGCCCCCCCCGGAGGCCCCCCCCCCCCCCCCCCCCCCCACCGTAGCCCCCCAGCTACCTTTTTTTTCTGAAGTAAATCAACTGTAGAATTAATGCATCCTCTAAATTTGCTAAGTATTGTTTTTGTGGCATCAAAGCCAGTAGAAGGATCGTTATGCTCGATCTTGCCTGTGCTTGTGAACTTGCAACACCAAACGTAGTAGAATTAGAGTCATGTATTCGTTCTATTCCGCTTTTGATAGGCCTTAGAATGTCTATGATAAATGTTGTCCATGCTGTTTATGCTCTTGCTCTTATGGACCCGAGGTGAAACAGCTGTGCTGAAGAGAAAGATGTGTATGGTGGATTCCAGTCATTGTTAGATGTTCTGTGCACGCCCCAATATATAAGGGGTGCCTAAGCCCTTGGATTATGGATCCGACTTTTGTCTAAGTCTGTCTTGATGTTATATTGAATTCGTTACAGATTTTTCAAAAGCCTCATTGTCTATTCTGTTGCTTGAATGGATTAAACGGTTTGTTCATTTGTAATGGCGCTTGCAGTTCAGTCAAAATACGTCTGAAGGTGTAATAGAAATGAAATCTATACACTGAACTTAAACCAGAACAGGATTAGGATGATATATGTGATCAGCATACGACACTCCACACCTGTTGATGCAAAAACACAAGCAAAGTTTAAATGTTATGATAAAACTGCATGGATGATTGAACCACACTTTTGGGAGTAGTCTTTTTTAAACAGGGGGGTTAAGTATCTGCTTAATGGAGTACTACTTTTTATGAAGGTGTCAGTCTGGTCACAGAAAATGTCGAGGGTGTCAGTTGTTATATTTTAAGATTGTAGTGCGGCCCAACAGATTATTTTGATCTGTTCATATTTGAATGCGCTCATTTTTAATTAGTTTTAAAAAATGTTTGTAACATATAACAACTCAAGACGCCCTTCGTTTTAGACATGCTAATAATAACGGATTGCGGAACCAGAACGGTCGCGCTCCATGAAATATTTCTACAAATGTGTATGGTTTAATTATAAGGCAAGCCAAGGAGAATAAATAAGATTAAAAAAGTTAATAATAGAGGCCAATTAGTTAGCCAGTTACCATACCTGATGGTTAGTAGGGTTTTGCTCGTCTAAAAGAAGCAATGAGTTACTTCGACATTGCTCTCAACTTACAATGCGAATCTGAAAAACAAGTTAACATTCAAACTGCAAGAAGAAAGAAGTAGGGTAATATTTTGCTAAAGAGCTAGCTAAACTGTAGGCTTTACCAACTGCAATCGGGGCCGTTCTTAGTTATAGAGTTACGTCTCAAACAAATACTACTTATGAGGGAGAAATCCGCTCGAAATTCCTGCATTACATTTTTACTCTATGTCATTGATGAGCTGAGCCATGATGAAAAAACTTATATGATGGAAGGCCCTCAACTGTTTTAAGAGCTCTTCCGTCAGGGATAGCTGCATATGGCGATTATGAAATTATACAATTCCCTAATTTACAGTCTAAAAGATTAGTTTGGTGGGAGGGTTGATCATTTAATATAAAAATCAAAGACAAAAGCGGGGTCAGTTGTGAAATTGATACCTGCACATTGTTTTGGAAATAAAATAATACGTTACTAATAAATAATGTCGCGTGGGCAGAAGAATCAGGAGTTACTTTAGCGCCTGTAAGGTGTATAACCTTAGAATTAAAAAGGACTTGCAGATGTTGCGGACTTTGAACAGAACGTGAGATAGGCGCTTTGTAAGGTTTTGAGTACACTAAAGATCGGTGATTATAAAACGCATAGAGGTTGGCGACAGCAAAAAGTTTTCCTAAAAAAAACTAGAACAATGCGCATCTAGAGCAAAAATGTTGGCCAGTATGAATATAAATTAGTTCGAAAAAACCTGACCTATTTGGCCACTTAGATCCATATTTAGAATGGGACATTAAATTTGAATTATATACCCATTTACATATTTTGCGTCAAAAAAGTTTCAGAAAAGCATTCAACTCTGGCCCTTTTACTGTAAGTCTTATGCCGGACGACAATAGTCGGAAAGAATTGAAATAACGCCGTATGGATAAAACAGTACATCCTCC
>JAFLJL010002163.1:35000-51728 GCA_018398815.1 Conus ventricosus
GCTATTGCTCTCGTACAGAAAATTTATAGTCTAAAACCTTGTACAGTAAATATACTTAATGATGTTGCACCAGTTCGAAGGTCCAAACACAAAGCGTGTTCGCTGACGGAATGATCGCGCGTCTGGTACAGTGCGGGGGCAATGATAGCGATCGCTACTCGGCCCCCCCCCCAACGTCTCCGCTGGTGTACCCGTAGCGCACCCCCCGCGCCTCTCGTCTCAGTGATACACCTCTACCCTGTGAGAAATACTTACTATGCGAAAAGCCATCCAATATGTACTCCAGACAGGTCACCCCCCCCCACCCCCCACCCACCCCAACCCCCAGGCCCTCGCGTGCCCGGGGTCCGTGGCGCACCCCCCGGCCGTGCTTCACCTCGAGGCGAACGCCCTGCCCACGCGCCCTCTCAAGCCAAAAACAGTACGTCGGGACGCTTTGTCTCGGGCCTATGCTCCAGATCCTTGAAGAGGGAAACATGAAGCGGTTTACAAGGAATTCCTCTGAGCTACCTAATAGAAGCAACAAAGGAAGCACAACGATGGAGGCGGGAAGGACTCCTTCGCCGAGGAGAGAATGCCATCGTACTGACATCACTGGGCCCGACATGTACAGCGGCTGGAGGGAGAAGGTATCGGCGCTCTCTGACTCTGAAGACGGAATGCATCAAAGCAACACCTACACGGCAGATAGAAGAAAGGGGGCAGCACGTCACTGCCCCTAGAGTCGGCAGTAGCAGCGATGTCCCCTCCCAGAATGACCTCCCCTTCACCTTCTTCACCCAACAGCCAGCTTCCCAGTCTACCACGGACATGCTGGTGGTGCCAGCTGTAAGGGACACGTTCCAAGCAAAACTGCCGAGCAAGACAGCAGTATCTCAAAGGCAGCAAAGACGAAATCAAAACAGGGCTACAGGATGAGGAAAATGAGTAACCCCCGCTGTTAAGGAAAACCAGGCAGCGGGGGGGGGGGGGGGGGGGGGGGGGTGGGGGGGGGGGGGGGGGGGGAGGGAAGCGGTCACCACAATAGAGGGGAAGTCCAAGTTCGTATCAAAGAAAGTAACGAAGACCAGCCTCGCTCCGGAAGATGTCCGACGACACTGTATCCAAAGATTATCGGCAGGGTCGACACAGGCTCTCGTGGACACGGGGCAGCGAATGAACAATGTCAAGAAGCTTGGGCTGTATGATACCTCAAGATCTTCGACAAGAAGATGGCCTCGTCAAAATACGAGCAGTGTATGGGGCCAGAGGTGCCGTTCCTCTGCCATCTACTGGTTGACTATGAGTCTTCAATACCCTCTGCTCAAACACCCGGCTTTGTAGTCAAAATCGCCTTCGGAACCGTTTATGAGGGAGAAGAAGGAACGAGTTCCCAGTTAATGCTGGGGATGAACGTTTGGAGAAATAAAAAAAAAAACCCCCCCCCTTTTTCTTGCCTGAAAACTACGCTTCAAAACCTTCCGCCAACATTCATCTCTTTAGCTCAGTAATCAAGAAGAAGTTGTCTACAGGGCATCGCTCGTACGATCTCAGTCAAACACTTCCCTGCCTTTTCTATTGCTATGTCACGACGTCCCTGGAGGGCTGCCTGACAGGATCGGTCTAGAAGGGAGTGAGGGAGTGACTGGACTTCTCGCGCCCCTCGCAAGAGACCACACAAGAAGATTACAATACAATACACCATTTATTCACACCAAACAACACACATAGTCACTAATAATGCATTCAGTATCACGACATACACAATCACTATTAAGGCATTTCAACACACACAACATACACTATGTCACAAAAATAAGCATTTCCAACGCACACAACCATACCCATATCATGTTTATGCATTTCGAAACTGTCACGAACAGGTTTTTGTCCAGGGGTAATATTCTGTGGGGAGATCCTTCCTTGTTCGTTTTATTTTCCCATCCAACGACAGCAACCCAAGCAATATGGTTTTGGGGTCCTGTTTTTGTTTATTTCTTGTTTCCAGTGTAGCCTTTCTCCAGCCTTCCCCCTCTATATAATCTGTTTTATCATCCTCCCTCCTACCTGTAACTGTCCACGGGTTTCGCGAGGGCCTGCTGTGTCAGGTCTGACACGCAGGCTTCAGTTTTTTATCTGTGGATTCTCGTGTCTACTCGCCCTAGTATCGAGGCTGACGTTTTTTGTCGCGGGGTGTCGTCTCTTGGCACTTTGCGAAAGTCCAGCCTCGAGTCGATGTCATCCTTCTCACTGGTAGCGTTTTCGGGTTCAGCTTCTTTGCTGTTTGATTTCTTCGTTGAAATCTTAACTCACCCTGGAGTGCTATCACTCATTGGATTGGGCATAGGGGGTTTGGTGGTTGGCGACTTGGGAGCTCTCTTCCTGCTAACCGGAGCTGGGGCTGTGGTCTCACGACCATTCTTTTCCTCGTCGGGTGAAGAGAGTTGGGAGGCCGGTGTTGGGACGCTAGGTTCTTCAGTGAGCTAGACTGAGCGTTGCACACGGCTAGCTTTTCTACAAGCCTGTTGGGTAAGTGACGTTTTGTTCCTTGAGTGGTTTATGTCATGTAATTTTCCTCGGTTGGGGTAAAGTATAATCACTTATTCCAAATTCTAAGGTGGAGGTCCGTAATTCTTTCTATCGTTAGTTTCTCTCTAAAAGTTTTTGTGGTTTTTGCTGGTTTTCGTCTGATTCTTGTGCAGGGGCTGTTTTTTAGTTGTCCTGCTAAATCTGTGTGTGGAGAGGGGATTGCCGGTCGTGTATGGCTCACGCCATAGAGCAAAAGAATAAGTTTTCAATGAAAATTTAAAATGGGCCCCGTCGTACTATCGTAAATTTTCAATTCTATTTGCTTTTTGGTGGAGGCCTAAGAGCCTAGTCTTATTTTGTTGGAGAGTAAATTTTGCCTCGTGAGGGTGAAACCGCGGTGTTGTGTTTGGTTGAGGGCAAAAATTTACCGGGTGTGGGTGTGGGACACTCGTCCACCCTCTCGTCCAGTTCATCGTTTTTCTCCTCCGCATGTTTTCGTTTTCTTCGTTTAATGATAAATATTTGTGTGCATGTTTGCGGGTGAGTGTTCATTATAGCATAAATCAATTTTATATTGAAAATAGCAAAATGCTCACGGGCGATAGAGATAGTGTGAAATATTTAGGTTTTTTTTTATGTTAAGAGAGGTTGCCCCAGTGGTTTCTCAATCACCTGTCGATTCAATTCATAATTCTTTCTAAAAAATGGTCTATACTATGTAGTTTGGGATTGAAATCGATGGATAATGTTAGGAGGTGGACTCGTGGCTTTTTTAAACAGGTTTGCATTAACATTTAATTAATTTGAGATTAGGGCCTGTATCATTGTGGGGACCATGACTTGACCAATACATGCCCTCTTTTCCTTTCTTCAGTATTTTATTTTCGATGGACGCCTACTCTTTTTATTGTCGGGACCTCATTTTTCGGCTTTTCATTCTTCTATCGCTGCTTTCCTCCCTCTTATCTCCCATCGTGCAATCTTCTTTTCTTTGGCCCGACCCAACTGACCATACCCTCTGATCACTGACCAAACTGGAAGCGTGTCTCATTCCAGCATGGTATGACACCCCGCAGGGCCTTAGGCTTGTGTGTTGCTTGTTGGGGGTTTCTCTGGTGGTTCGCGGTCTGGCTGATTCCTCTGAACTCCCGGGCTACCTCCTCCTTGGCTGCGGTGCTGGGGAGAGCTGGGAGTCGACGCAGGAGGGGTGCTGGTGACCTACTGGACGGCTGGAAGTCCCGACTTCATCAAGCATCATTGACTTGGACTTGGTTGACACATGATGACGTGTACTGGTCGGAGTGTCTGAGTGGAGTGGTAGTGGCCAGGGCCCCTTCTGTCTCCTCGCGTTTTGTTTTTTTTTCCTTATTTTTTTTTTTCCTGAAAATTCAGGCCCTGTGATGTGACCATATATAGATTCTCTTCTATTTCTTCTTTTCTTTCTAAGGGAAAATAGTCAAGGTGTAATTTGGGGCATCCCGGGTGGGTGGACTTAACATTGGTTTCCTTTATTATTTTATTTTTGACCCCTATTAGTAGTTAATTCTCTGTATCTCGCTCTTCTTTCCTTCCTTTCTCCTGTGTTCTCTCTGTTCTCTCTCTTCTAACCAGTGTTCCCCACCCCACTTAGTGTGGCTGTGTGAGCTGTGTTGTAATGTGCAATAACTATTGTCCTTTGAGTGTTTGTCCTGGGTCCTTGTGCTTTGTGGTGAGTGTGGTATGGGTGCCTGACTCCACTATCACTGTGGTTCGGACGTCGGGACCCCCAGTACTGCAAACACACATTCCTTTTTGTCTTCACGTTGTTCCCCCACCCTGCCTCTCCAAAGTCCACTGGGAATATAGTGTCGGGTCAGGTGCCCAAACGGGTTCTGTTCTTGAATAAAGTCTTTCAACGCCGACACCTTGGCAAACACAAACCCCAAATTGGCACGACACAGAGCTAACCACACTGGTCACATGGGGCTTGTAGGAAGTCCGAGGACGGTGTAGAACACATACTGTCGGATGAGGCGTTGTCGTTGTAGGTACCCCGGACAGGGGGTAGGACCATCAGTGAAGATCGCCTCCACAACTCCCTGCGGCCCCAAGAGCGCAAGCCCTCGGGTGAAGCCCCGGGAAGGAGAGAAAAGGGAACTGGAAGGAAAGAAGGGTTCACACTGGTCCACATGGGCTGTAGGAGTCTGAGGACGGTGTAGAACACATCCTGTCGGATGAAGCGTTGTCGTTGAAAGGTCCCGGACAGGGGGTAGGACCATCCAGCGAAAGACCACGCGCTCCTCACACACTGCGGGCCCCCCTCGAGCGCAAGTATCGGGTGTAGCCCCCGTGGATGTTGAGATTAGGGGAACTGGAAGGAAAAGATGGGTACTAGAACCCCTGCCGTCAGTACGGTTTGAAATATGCTGCTAATTCCTAACAGCCACTCGCATTGAAGGGCGAGGGGAGGTGTGTGCGGAATACATTAGTAGCACCAGCTTAACAGACTTGAGCATAAAATGTTAACAAACCGAATTGAATGTTCGCTAAGGTTCTTATCACCAGGACATGCTGGTGGTGCCAGCGTAAGGGCACGTCCAAGCAAACTGCCTGAGCAAAGACAGCAGTATCTCCAAAGGCAGCAAGGACGAAATCAACATGGCTACAGCAACGCCCCGCGCAGCAGCACGGCCGACATCGGCAACAGCGACCACAGCAAAGGTGACGTTAATGGCCAGGCTGTGAAAGACCCGGCCGGATGGTGAGAAAAGGAAAAGGGATGATCAGCATGGAAGGGGGGTGAATGGACAACATTCCGGGGCACAGCAGGTTGGGGAGTGCAGGAGGGGTTACTGCAGCACCTGCCACGAACGCTGGCCAGTTTCAGAGAAGGAATGCCAGCCAACTGGCTGTCTGCAGCTCCCTGTCTAGGAAACGGCCCTGACCCGCTGGGCGTTACCTGGCCACTAGGATGGTGGGAATGCGCCCTCACCGCTACAACACAGAACGATAACAACTGCGGCTGGCCACCCCAGCACCTGAACCTCAGGGTCACAAGCACACTGAAACACCAATGACTGCTCGACCAAGAGCAAAACGCTCACAAGGGTAGGTCTCACCGTACTGACATAAGTCAGACCACAGCGCAAACGTCTGCTGTGGCACCATGACGAAAGCCCATACATGCTCTCCACCAAGGATTTATGACCGAAGTGCTAGCATCCAGCCCCCACCATACTTTAATGCTTGATGACTCAGCACACACTCCTTGTGAGTTTGAACTCTTACACAACTGCACGTGAAACGGGACTCCAACAGACCACATGAAAACTAAACGGAGATGGAAGGCTAACCCCCTCTCTCCACACACTTATCTTTCCAGCCTGGTATACGGTAGCACACGCACACCCAATATTTGAATGGAACGTAAGGTATCCAACACCTTTGCCATCCTTCCTGAACCCAACAACTACCATTTGGCACGGTAAGCCTCACCCCATCATGGAGTGATGCTACAGATCGTAACGAGCCGTCGGCGGCGTCTGTAGATTTCACGTGATCAGATCAGTGACACTGAGCTCTCCTATGTGCGCAACGAACTCCGTGCGTCACTACACTCCCCCCGACTTTATGTGAAAGCTTTTCATCCGGGGGGGTTGCAGTGAGGAAGGGAGTCTTCACCGCTTGAGTCCATGTTGGTTAGTTTGATTTGCAGAGTCCTGGAGAGTGCTTCCTGTTTTGCAGCCGATAAGAGGCGAGGAAAGCACCGTGGAGCCAAACAAGCCCATGCGGAAACTGATCCATTGCCTGTCTGCGACCTCGTCGGTCCAGTCCACAAACTTCAGCACTTCGGAAGGTTAGCAGATGGGGAGGACCAGGAGAAGGCACTGTGGCCACATCCGGTCGGTCAGTGAGCGTCTGCAAACCTCATCCGGTAAGGCTCAACACCTTCAGCCACTTCGGAAGGCCAGCAGATGCCAACTTTCCAATGAACCAGAACGGATGCCACTAGCCGAGAACATCTGGAAGCTTCCTGAAACGGCTCCCCAATATTTCTGGCCAAAGGTGGCATGCTTCCCTCTGCCCATCCTAGTCATGCGCCATGTCACCAGGGCGGAGACAGAAGTCTGGCCATTCGGTAGTGAAACGGGACCAATCACCTCCAGCCATTCCTTCGATGAGACAACCCAATCTATGGCCTGCACAATGCTCTCACGCCCCTCAGCATATGTCCAACCCTTATAGCAATTCATACAACCTCAGGTCCTGCTTGAGGCGATTTGATTCCTTGAATAGAGTGCTATTGCCTGGGGCTGTTGGGTACTTTTCAGTGGTGAAGCACTAGGTACATGTGTGGTGAAGTAGTGCCAAGTAGCTTCCCACTGTCTTAGAACGTACTGAAGGTTGCCACCTTAGGACATCCTGCCATGGGAGATGGTCCCTCACAGCATACAGAGTGTGAAGGAACTGCAGCCTCTTGACGGAGGGCTGGAATTGTCCGTCCTTCTCTCCTTTCCTGGACTGGTTCTGCAGCCACTTCTCGATAGTATATAGGTATCTTTCTCACTCCATGCAGTAAGTTTGCCATCAACCAGACTGGCAACGATGGTTTAGGTTGCGCCCGTCATAGCCAATCTTGGGGCCGAGTGCTGTTGTTGTATTCATCAAGATATGCCAGAGGTGGTGAACTGCATCTTTGGTGCAAAGATGTACGCAGATGATACAAAGCTTTTGAACAGTAGAGGGAACGAAACAAGTGGGAAAAGGATTCAACTGAATTTAGACATACCTCGTCAATTGGCAGATTGTTGCCAGCTGCGGTTCAATGTGGCAAAATGTAAGGTTCCACTTGTACACAGTAACCCCAAGGCAGACTATAGCATGAAAACTTACACAACTGCGACGAGAAGAGATGATACTGTAGGCATCAAGGGAGTAAGAAAAAAGGATCTTGGCGTATTGGGTAGATAGAGCTCAGATTCAGCAGGTCAGTCGAGACAGCAGGTTAAATAAGCCACCAGAATTCTAGGGCTGGTCAGGCGCTCGTACCAGTACCTCGAAAATTGCGACCATGCAATCAGCTCTTCAATTGCATTGATGCGCCTTACCTGGTTTGCAAACAATGTGTGGTTCCACGATATCAGAAAGTTAGGACCTCATCGAGGGGTGTTCTCGGTGGTGAGCAACAAAGTTGGTTCTGGTCTGTGTTGGCTGTCCCTTTGAAGAGCGAACTTGCCTGAATGTAGATCCCAGCATGCAGTACAGGGGGGACAGGGGTGACATGACTGGAACCTATACGTTCACTCACAGGCTGTACAACACAAAGGGTCCTCTTGTATTGGAAAACAGTGTTAAGCAGATCCGTGGAATAATCTGATGTCAGGAAAAGGATTTGCGATGGTTCACTGCGCGGCTCTATGTCGCTGATTTGAGTGGTGAATCCATTGGAACGCGCTCCCAGAATAAGTGCTTAATGCACCTCTCTCGACAGCTCAAGGCCAGTATGGATCGCATGGGCAGACGTATATATTCGATTAGGTAGACTTTCAGACTGTTGTTGCCATTTCATCCAGCAAAAAGTTTTAAATTGCAGGATTGACGAGGTTTTTTTGGAAAAAGACGGACTATAGGCTGACTGGCCTAGTCCAGTATTGCAGCAGTATGGTTGGTATAGTGCATATTCATTTGTCAACTTGGAACGTGGTCAAATAGGCCTTGTCATGTCAACTCCGCCCTATGTTTTGTCAGCCTGATCCGATGCGGCTGATCGAGCACAGTGGAAATGTTGATTCTCTTTGTGAGCCCCACGTTCAGCTGTTCACGTTTGGGGCACCGACAAAAACCACAATATTTTCACCCGGATAGTTGTAAGTTCTTTTCTTAATGCTTACCATTATTTAGTCCAATTCATTATGCAGATTCGGTGGTTACTAACGGCGTGTGCTTTTGTCCGTGCACGCAAGACGGCTCAGGTTAAGCTAAGCCTTGTTATTGGGAAAAACTACAGGCATTATGGGTGTACCCGACTCTTTCACTGTCAGGCTTTAGATACCATGGGTACAAAATTTACAGGTTGCTGGCAAATTTCCTTTAGCGGCAAAATTTGATCTCTGTATTTCAAACTGAAATGAAATTCATCTATGTATGGCATTTGTCTGACATTATTCAGTTTAAAAGCTGTGCCAGTCTTCCAATAAAAGTTACTCTGTAGTTAAGTTTTCTTATGGGAGCAAAGTTCCCATTACTGTTTTTTGTATTTCAAATTGAAAACAAAAACAATCAAAAAGAAGCATTGAAATCTAACATATTATGATCATGTTTATGTCACACTTCAAAACTGTTTAGGTTCTGAGGTAATCAAGTGAACATCACCCTATCAAGGAGGTTCAGATGAAGTTTTGTAAACGCTTGAACAGCAAAGAAAAATTCAAAAAATGTTTTATTTGGGACATGCAGCCACTTTTGTATTTTGCCTGAAATGAACCTGACTGATTTTTTTGCTCATTTGGATTTCTTCATTAAATAAAAAAGTTTCAGATACAATTTTTTGAGTGGAGACTGACAGGGCAAAATTAAAACAACATACATGCATGTGACCAACCAATATCAACACGACACAAAACTTAAATGATGGACATTTTTATGCAATTATTGGTTAAAATTTAATATCTCAGTTATCTCAAATCAGTTTCAAGACTCCAAGCTACAACATGGCCAGTGGCCAAGCTACGATCAGCCCAGCCTAAACAACTGGGAGGAGGTGAATTAGTCACAAAAACTCGAACTAAATCCTTCTGTAGGCAAATACCAATGGGATGCGAGTTCAGATTGTTGGAACATTCCTCCCTTTATGATGATGATAAATAAAGAAATGCCAGCCAAGGTAAAGACAGACTGATTCTATTGAAGTTATGGCTATTTGAATATATTTCAATCTTTGTACACAAAAGTAAAGTTGGTGGATAAATTGCTCTCAATTTGCGTCAGTCCATTTTCATGCTGGACCCATATCCGCCTAGTACTTGGAGCACATTCCTTTTTCAAGGGCACAAAACCTGATGTGAATACTTCTTAGCCATCCTTGGGTTATTTCTAACAGTCCAAGAAAAAAATCTTTTGACAACTGGTACCAGAGAAAATAGCTCCTTCCTCACTATGAAGAGTGGGGATTGTGTGTATTTTGATTATAAAAATTACTCTGTAACTATGGTAGAGAACGCACAAGAGTCCTTCCCTAAAGGGACACAACAGCACCTTTAATTGTTCAAGATCTTTTTTTCTCAAAATCATCACATACAGGGCAATGAAACAGGAGTTGTATTTCCTTCTCAATCACACCATGAGAAAATGGACAGCCACTCTCAGTATCTGACTGACTGCTATATCTTTTAGAATAACCTTTAAGTCTGATTACCCAATTCCTAAAGCGTATCAAAGCACGTCTGTTGGAACTTGTTTAAGTCTAATATTCATATAAGATTCCAGTTCAGTGCTGTTTATAATACTGTAAAATTCTTGTCTCTCACCTCCATGAGGTGGGTTCCACGTCTTTGATAATTTTGTTCAGGTTTCACTTGTATGTTGCAGTTCATGATGATGTTGATGTTTTTTGTCTGTATTCACTTGTTTGTTGTGGTTCATGTATGTTTAAGGTTGTCTGCGCATATCAGTGTCCGTCTTGATGGAGTGGTGATGTTTGCGGTGTCTTCTCTGTATTCCAGCAATAGAAGGACTACCTACGGGCTCTGTACAACTCAAATTGGTCACTATCAACTCCTGTGATGTTCAAAAAAGAGCACACCCTTCAACGAATAACAACATCAAAGACTGCTGCAAAGCTTATCAAAACCATTTGACAGAATTGTGAACTTCAAAAATCCAGAGCAAGCACTCCATGTGAAAAAAAAGGTGAACAAAGCCCTCCATACACACACTTAGAAAAATGTCCAATCCATCTTAGGAAAAAACTCAGAAAAGAACTGCGGTGCTTCCAGCCTTGCATTATACACTAAGATAGATGGTTCTCTCAGAGTTTGCATGGAACCAACGAAACTGAAGAGTTCCCTCAAGAGATGCGCCCACACAAAATTCCAACTACAGAGGAAATAACTCAGAATTTGCAGGTTCCTATGTATTCAGCAAACTGGACGCCAAAAGCTGGTTACTGGTTGTCCATTAGATCAGGAGAGTCAGCCCCTACGACATTCCGAAACCATTGGAAGATACGGTTGGAGATGATTACCCTTCGGACTCAATGTATCCCAGGACATCTTCCAAGCCAGAAAGGATGAAATTATTGAAGAACTACCCGGAAGCATGGAATTCCTGATGACGTACTATCTAGCAGAGGAAGAAATCACACGACCTGAAAAACAAGCATTGAAAATTCTTCGAGAACTTGGTGCAGAAGGCATTAAATGCTTGCAAGCTTCAAGCCTAACCGAAGAAGACAGAAAAGATCCAAACAAAATATGGGAGTTTTTAGATTCACAGTTGAAAGTGAACGTGAATTTCAGAGTTCATAGACTCCAACTAATGAACATGAGGCAAAGAGAAAATGAAACACTGGACGATTTCTGCACCAAGAGCCAGAACGGTAGCCAACAAGTGCCAGTTTGACGAACAAGAACTTGAAGAGAGAATGATAAAACTAATAATTACTTCTACCCCTGTTGAAGCTTTTCAAGAGAATTGTTGAGCAAGGAAAAGGGTTCAAACTTTCTGACGCCATGGCAGAAGGCCGTAGATATGAAGCTATCATAGAAGGTAGAGGCAAGCTACAAGCAATGGCAGCACTTTCAGCAGTGAATGCACCAACGAACCAGGAAATCGACAACATCAAGCGTTCCTGCAACAGCTGTAGCCTGAACCACCTTCCTTGCAAGTGCCCCGTTTGGAGGTAAAATGTGGTGCCTGTGGAAGGAAAAACCACTGGGAAAAATGCTGTCGCAGCACTGTGTTTGGAAAAAACAAACTCAGCAAGACCTCAACGAAGAAAGCAACAACACCATCCTGTCACACTGTCACTTTTGCACACACGCATTCATGACAGCATTTACTCCATATGCACATGCGATCCTTCCAATCAACAAAAGGCGCACTACCGAATGTTTTTTCTTCCTCCCCCTCTCCTTCAGGGAAAACACTTTACTAAATCACGTTGAACAATTAACTAAACGAATTCTATACATGTATCCTCTCTCTCTTCATATTGAGAGATAATCGGTTTCAAACTGAACAATAATCTTAAAATTGACTGTAAAGTCAATGGCCTTCACATAACATTGGCCCAAGATCCAGACCAGGAGAATAAATAATTCCTGCAATCATGATTGCCATACCTGCATCAGAGATAAGACCGCTCCATACTGTCATGATGCCCTGTCTGCATCAGCAAACGTGTCGCCCCCTTGAATTCTCCTGTCACTGGAGAAATGATGAGATCCGACTCCTCACCTGGAGTCTTTAACTGCTGGGGCTGAACTACCGGTGTGTTCCCCACACCATGGCCATCGTTAACCACCCGTCTCAAAGGAGGAATACTTGACAGGGTGAAGAGTGAAGAGTGAAGGGCGAAGGCTGAAACACGAATAAGGTTCGTGTAAGTAACCTGCTAACCAATTCAACATATGAATTCTTTCTTTATCTTTTCTTTAGGTTTTCCCCTGTAGCTTTCCCCAACTATCTATGGCTCACCTGGTAATGACTGGTCAGCAGTGAGGACCAGCGTCCTGACAGGTTTGAGTCTTTGGCCATCTGTTGGGCTAAAACTAATCTTTCCTCCCTCCTCCTAGTGAGTGCATACTCAGTGTTAAAAACACATGACCAGCACCTTACCAGCCCTTATTAAACTATCTCTCCGTGGTCACTTTCACCCAATGACCACCCTTGTTTCTTTTAATGAGTGATCCTCACAATTATTTGGGGACAGCCGCTACACTAGTCAAGCCACATGAATATCTTCCTTTTTAGTTGTGGCATGGGGAAATGATTCATATCACTAAACTACTTGTGATGGAGCGTCACATGCTTTGATGTGAGGCTCATCACAAGACACAACCGACAAGACAGTTTGTACATGACATTTGAAGGCCGAGCCTAAGAAAACCGACACTTTCCTTCCGTGCATCCCTATCAAGTCAACTTTGGGGCATGAAGTGAAACCCCAATCTTGATGTGAAAATTCCAAAAAAGAAAGGCGTTCCCCAAAAAAAAATGAAAGTGGCAAAGGGCACGGGAAACACATTCCCAATTCGACGTCAAACAGAGTATGGGAAAAATTCAGTTCATTCCCAGAAAACGCAAAATGACCCTGCACATCAATGATAAAGCAATCCCATGTATGGGGAGCATCCAACCCAAATCCGACAAAAGGGGGAGATTCCAATTGCAAAATTTTATGTTGTCGTCTGCCCGGGGGCATATTCGACCTTACAAAAGGTGGTCAAGGGATTTAAAAACCCCGACTGTGGGAAACAGCAAACGAAATTAAAAAACAATGGGGTAACTCTTGTTCCCAGATAAAAGCAAAACACCCATAACCCCAAACAAATGCTGTTTTACGACCCCCAAGCCCCTCGCAGAAAGAACGGGAAAGACACACAGGCAAGCGGGCGACCCCCCCACCTTTGTTTTGGCACTTTTTTTTCATCTGAACAGCTTTGGTCAAAGTTAAAGATTTGTTTTTACTTTGTTCATTTGGGGGAAAAGGGAGACAACATTTTGACCACTCCCATTTTTTCTCCCCCTCTCATCTATGTTTCCCAAGCAGCGACGAATATCTCTGCTGGCATTTTCTTGAAACTTTTTCTGTAATTCTATTGAGCCCCCGGGCAGGATAATTTTTCGCCTCCATGTGAAAAAAGACGGGTGAAAAAAATAAGAGGAAGTGTTCGCTCCTTTTTCACCCGGACTGCCGGGAAATACGGGTTTGCACCCGGCAAAATCGTGCCTATCACACGGGGCGGGCCGGGGGTGCAGCCAGCTTTGGGCCCCCCTAATTGGAAAAGAGATGAACGGGGGCAGGGTTTTTTTTTTTTGGTTTTTTTTTTTTCCCCCCCCCGAAGCGTGGCGCCGGCTGCGCGCTGAATGGCGGGGCCCTGGTCCCCCTAAACACACACACACCCTATAAAAATGTCAGTTAAAAAAAAAAAAAACTAGCGACAGATGGGAGGGCGTGAGAAGAGATGGGGCTGGGGGGAGGGGTTAAAAAGATCACCCAATTGCTTTTGTTGTGTGGGGGTGCGGGTTCGTGGTGTGTGTGGGGTGCTATGTGTGTGTGTGGGTGTGTGTGGTGTAAAAAGGGAGAGAGGGGTGGGGGGTGGGGTGATGGCTTCAATTCACGAAAACCTTTTTCTACTCCATTCAGATGTAGAACATTGCCACTTACTTAAAACAACTAGCCAGTTTATTAACTGCGTTGTCTTTCCCAAATCCTTTTAACTGTTGTACAACATTCTTCATATGTATAGAAATGAACCATCATTAAAAATTATACAAGGAGTGTTTCATGTTCTGGCGTTACGGTCAAGACAAGAGTGAAAGATATGTATCACGAATATCTAGGAGATCCATGACACACTGTTCTGGACATGCACAGGCCATTATCAATACCAGAAACATCGTTGTGTCATGAATCGATCGGTTGAAGAGAGTGGCATGCACAGAGTTCATCTTTGAAAGACCCATTCTTTCTTGAACAAGAATATAAGAATATGATTATGCCTATGGTGTACATGTTGAACGTGTAACAGCTTGTTTCAGTTAATGAGGATGGCGGCAGCAGCTGCACCTGCACCGTCACTGCAACCGCCGCCAAAACCACAATCCCTCAACAATCTCCGTGCTGCGACAGCTGGTGCACCACAGAATGCAGTGTGTTCAGGAAATGAGTAGACATGACCACATCGATGAATGTTTCGACATGCAGGCAAAATTAAGACGACATAAACGTGTGTCGTTTATAAAAATCCTTCTCCCTCAACTTGGTAACTGACCCATTGACATTTAATGTTACAAACAATAATTTGGAATGACATTTGTCTGAATTAATTCTGCTCTGGTGTGTGTGTGTGTGTGTGTGTGTGTGTGTGTCATGATGTAGTACTGCTGTTGGTGAAGCTGCAGAGTGTGTTACGTTGCGTTGAGTTTATCAACAGCAATAGCCTACTAAGCGACTCACCAACATTTCAGTTGGTCGTGGACAAGAGTACCTCCTTTGTCATCTAAAGGTCTTTCACACTTAGTATCCACTGGAACACAAACTACGCACTGACCTTTTACATTCAAAAGTGGACTGGTCTCTGTCAGCGCACCACTTGCACATCCAGTTCACCTGTAGCTGTGCTACGCACGGAGGTCGACAGGCTTGACGGTCACAACAGGCGCTTGATTTCAAACATGATCACAACAAGCACTTGCTTTCTTCAAGTGAGGAGATAGCTTTCTTCGAATGTCTCCTGTGCATTATGCGGATGGCACACTGCTTACTGAGAAGAGTGATATTGTAGAGCGGTGGTGTGACCACTTCAGCCAGCTTCTGAAAAGACCATCTCAGACTGACCAGCCGGCAATCTGGGACATGCCCCAACGTCCAGTATTGACATCGCTTGATGACCCACCAACTACGGAGGAAATCCAGATGGTGATCAAGCAGCTCCAAATTGGAAAGGCACTGGGCCCTGATGGCATTCCTCCTGAGATCTTCGAGGATGGTGGAGAGGCCATGGTCCATGGTCGACAAGCTAACTGAGCTGATGCAGCAGGTCAGGGGTGAGGGAGAAGTACCACAAGACTTTAAGGATGCCAACATAATCCACCTGTACAAGAACAAGGGCGACAGAGCATCGTGCGACACAAACAGAGGGATCTCACTGTTGAGCATAGCAGGGAATATTATGGCCCGTGTCATCCTGAATCGCATCATCAACACCACTTGCTGGACGATAATGTCTCCGAGAGTCAGTGTGGCTTCAGGAACAACAGGGGCACCATCGACATGATCTTTGCTGTTCGCAAGCTGCAAGAGAAGTGCCAGGAACAGAATCAGAACCTCTACATCCTCTTTATGGACCTGACAAAGGCTTTCGATAGTCAGTGGCTATACTGTCCAAACTTGGTGCCCACTGAAGTTTGTCAAGATCAAACGATCCTTTCATGATGGCATGAATGGCTCGCATAGTAGAAAACGGCACTGTGTCTGACCCCTTCCCCGTGTCCAACGGAGGAAGCAAGGATGTGTCCTGGCACCAACCCTGTTCAGCCTCATGTTCGCTACAATGCTGTTTTTCTGTTCTCTCCAGTACTAACACGGGGATCTCTGTCCGCTACAGATGTGATGGCCGCTTCTTCGACTTAAAGTGCCTGAAGGCCAGAACAAAAGTTCTTGAGGCCCTTGTGAGAGTCTTCCTGTTTGCTGATGACTGTGCACTTGCAGCACTCAATGAACCAGACCTGCAAGAGCTTGCCAGTTGCCTGTCTACGGCAGCAAAGGCCTTTGGCTTGGCAATCAGCCTGCAGAAGACAGAAGTGATGCTCCAACCAGCACCCGGCCTCTCTCCTCCAGAACCAAAGATGGTGATCGAGGACACGACCCTGAGCAATGTTGACAGCTTCACACTTGGAGAACTGCTTTTCTCAACGTGTGGCATGCATAAGAAGTGTTGAACAGACTGGCAAAAGCAGGAGCTTCCTTCGGCAGGCTTTGAACAGAGTGTGGGAGAGCGTGGCATCACTCTAGCACCAAGCTAGCAGTCTACAGATCATCGTTCACTTCGCTGCTCTAACGGCTATGAGACCTGAAACTGTACAGGAAACAGCTGAAGACTCTGCAGTTCCACCTGGCTGCTAAATAAATCATGGGGATCTCCTGGGGGGGACAGGATTTCCAAAACCCGAAGTACTTTGCAGACAAAAGATGCTAAATCGAGGCTGATCTAAAAGGCAGTTGAGGGGGTTGGGCATGTAGTACGAATGGACGACACCGATTCCAAAAATGGTCTTTTATCTGAGTGGCAGCTGAACAAGGAACACGGGGCCACTCAAATGCATCAAGGACTGCTGAAAGTATCACTGGCGGGTTAATAGTGGCATCCCGCTTCGGCTGGGAAACATTGTCACAGACCGCAGTGCCTTTGGGGACTTGCTGTCCACAAAGGAGTAACAGCTTCGAAGGAATGCTTGCGGAATTGGGCAGAAACGCCAAATCCGCAAAGAAGGTGACTAAGTTTAACAGTGTGATGC
>JAFLJL010002164.1:0-5000 GCA_018398815.1 Conus ventricosus
TAGATGCATTTCATTTATTGTGTGTCATTCTGTTGTGGTCATTCGTTTACTGGATGTATTCCATTTATGTGGTGTCATTCTGTTTATCTGAGTGTCATTCATTTTTGTGGTGTCATTCTTTTATGAGTGTCATTCCATTTTTGGGTCATTCTGTTTTCCTAGTGTCATTCCATTTATTTGGTGTCTTCTGTTTCCTAAGATGTCATCTCCATTTATTGTGGTTCATTCTGGTTTCCTTGAGATTGTGATTCCATTTATTGTGGTGTCATTCTTTTTCCTAAGATGTCATCCCATTTATTGTGGTGTCTTTCTGTTTACTGAGATGTCATTTCATTTTTGTGGTGTCATTCTGTTCCCAAGATGTCATCATTTATTGTGGTGTATTCTGTTCCTAAGATGTCTTTCATTTATTGTGGTGTTTCTGTTTAAGAGTCATCCCATTTATTGTGTGTCACTTTTTCTAAGATGTCATTTCATATATTGTGGTGTCATTCTGTTTCCTTAGATTCAATCCCATTTATTGTGGTGTCATCTGTTTCCTAAGATGTCATCCCATTTATTGTGGTGTCATTCTGTTTCCTGAGATGTGATTCCATTTATTGTGGTGTCATTCTGTTTCCTAAGATGTCATTCCATTTATTGTGGTGTCATTCTGTTTCCTAAGATGTCATTCATTTATTGTGGTGTCATTCTGTTTCTAAGATGTCATCCCATTTATTGTGGTGTCATTCTGTTTATGGAGATGTCATTTCATTTATTGTGGTGTCATTCTGTTTACTGAGATGTCATTTCATTTATTGAGGTGTCATTCTGTTTCCTAAGATGTCATTCCATTTATTGTGGTGTCATTCTGTTTCCTAAGATGTCATTTCCATTTATTGTGGCGTCATTCTGTTTCCTAAGATGTCATTCCATTTATTGTGGTGTCGTTCTTTTTACTGAGATGTCATTTCATTTATTGTGGTGTCATTCTGTTTCCTAAGATGTCATTTCATTTATTGTGTGTCATTCTGTTTCCTAAGATGTCATTCCATTTATTGTGGTGTCATTCTGTTTCCTAAGATGTCATTTCATTTATTGTGGTGTCATTCTGTTTCCTAAGATGTCATCCCATTTATTGTGCTGTCATTCTGTTTACTGAGATGTCATTCATTTATTGTGCTGTCATTCTGTTTACTGAGATGTCATTCACATTTATTGTGGTGTCATTCTGTTTCCTAAGATGTCATTCCATTTATTGTGGTGTCATTCTGTTTACTGAGATGTCATTTCATTTATTGTGGTGTCATTCTGTTTCCTAAGATGTCATCCCATTTATTGTGGTGTCATTCTGTTTCCTAAAATGTCATTCCATTTTTGTGGTGTCATTTTTGTTTACTGAATGTCATTTCATTTATTGTGGTGTCATTCTGTTTACGATATTCATTTCATTTTTTGTTTCATACTGTTTTCTAGATTCATTTCATTTTTTGTGGTTCATTTGTTTACTGAATGTATTTATTTATGTATGTCTTCTGTTTTCGAGATTCATTTCATTTATTGTGGTTCATTCGTTTACTGGTTCATTCCATTATTGTGGTGTCATTTTGTTTACTGAGATGTCTTTTTTTTATTGTGGGGGTCATTCTGTTTACTGAATGTCCCTTTCCCTTTTTTTTTGGTGTCATTCGTTTCCTGATTCATTTTATTTTTTTGTGTCATTTTGTTTCCCTAAGATGTCATTTTCCTTTATTGTGGTTTCATTCTGTTTTCCCAAGAAAGTCATTTCATTTATTGGTGCATTCGTTTTCCCAAAATGTCATTTTCCTTTTTGTGGGCATTTTTTTCCTAAGATTCATTTCATTTATGTGGTGTCCCCTTTTGTTTTTGAATTCATTTCATTTTTTTTGGTGCATTCTGTTTCCAAGATGTCATTCCTTTTTTTGTGGTGTCATTTTTTGTTTACTGAGATGTCATTCATTTATCATGGAGTCTTCCATCTATTTGTTAGCATTCTATTTTTTATGGAACATTCATTTGTTAGGGAAACATTCTTTTTTTTATGGCACCCTCCATTTCTTATGGTGTCTTTAAACCGGATCACGCGTTAAATCAGCAACACCATTTTGAAAAAAAACAAATGAAATGGGTGGTTTCCATCTTCTCGTGGAATCCCCGCACAACAAAACTGCTATTTTAAAGCGAAACAAAAATTCCCACAAAAAATTTCTCTGATGAAGATTGGACCTCACGACCTGCCCAAACCCCCTCCAATAATTTTTTCTCATACGAATTTATATATCAATACCCTTTTGCTACGTATCATTTTCTGTTTCCAACTTTTTTATATTTTGGCTAACATTTCTTTGGGACCCTTTCTTGTATACTGGTGCGTTCTTTTTAACCCTTTTTTGCATCCGCTGGAAAAAAAACTTTGAGACTACTTTTTTATTTCCCCAATCTCTTATATTAAAAAGTGCAGCTTTTGTGTTCCTCTTTGAAAAAAATCACATTCTTCAGCAGATTGGGGTTTTTTCCCTTTTTAAGGAAAATAAAGATTTATTGCAGATTTTGTTTCGTGTTTTGAAGGAGGCTAGTTCAACTCTTGGGGTTCTTCCTCGCCTTAAAAGATCATGTACCTGGCGAGCTTGGGTCGACAGGGGAAAAACTGGGGCTCCTGGTTTATCTGTCGAAAAACATAAACCCAAAAATGGAAAAAAGAAAATGCGGGGGGAAAAGGGAAAAGGAGGGGGCGCAAAGGACATGAAAGACAGAGGAAAAGAGAGAAGAAAAGAGAAGAGAGAGGAGGAGAGAGAGAGGAGAAAAGAGAGAGCAAGAGAGCGAGAGAGAAGAGAAGAGCGAGAGAGAGAGCGAGAGAGAGAAGCGGAGAAGAGAGAAGCGAGAAGAGAGGAACGAAGAGAACGAGAGAGCAGAGAGAGCGAAGAGAGAGACGAGCGAGGAGGAGAGAGAGAGAAGAGGGGAGAGAGAGAAGAAGAGAGAGAGAGAAGCGAAGAGAGGAGAAGAGAGGGGAGAAGAGAGAGAGGGAGAGAGAAAAGAGCGAGAGAGAGAAAACGAGAGAGAAGAGGGAGAGAGAGAGAAGAGAAGGAGAGAGGGGAGAGAAGAGAGGAGAGAGAAAGAGAGCGAGAGAGGAGAGAGAGAGCGACACCGGGGAGAGAGAAAGAGAAAGAGAAGAAGAGAGAAGAGAGAAAAAAGAGAGAGAGAGGACGAGAGAGAGAGAGAGAGGAAAAGAAGAAGAGAGGAGAGAGAGGAGGGGAGGAGAAGGGAGAAGGAAAAGAGAGAGAGAGAGAAGGGGGGGGTTATACAAGGGTACAGCAAAACAAAAAACATAGAAAAGGGACTTTTGTGTCGACTTTAGAAAAATAATTCATTCAACTGGTTTTAAAAGTTTTTCCCTTTCCATAGAAAAGGGGCTTCGCAATGGAAACGCACGATCCGTCGGCGCTCAAAAAACACGTCACAATCCTTTGCTGTACCCGACCTTCTATACCTCAATCCAATGCTACGTCTGAGACCTGATCTGCTCCCCCCTCCCCCCCACAAGTTACAGTCTAATTCCGACTGTCTGCCCCTCACAATGTTACGGATGACCTGATCTGTTTGCCCCCTCCCATCACAATGTTACGTGATGACCTGATCTACTGCCCCTCCCATCCCATTTCAGTTGATGACCTGTTGTCTTCCCCATCCCATCACAAAAGTTACTCTGTCCCGATCTTCTGCCCCCTTCCATCACAATGTTTTCAGTCTGATACCTATCTGTCTGCCCCATCAAATGTTACGTCTATGACCTGATCTGTCTCCCTATCCACAAATGTTACAGTCAATGACCGATCTGCTGCCCACCGATCAAATGTTTTCGTCTTTACCTGATCTTTTGCCCCCCCCCATCACAATGTTTCGCGATGACCGATCTGTCTGCCCCATCCCCTCACATGTTGCGGTGAGACCTGATCTTCCCCCCCTCCCTTCACAATGTTTTCAGTGATGACCCACTGTCGCCCATCCCCTCCCATGTTTTCGTCTGATACCTGATTTTTCTGCCCCCCTCCCATGACAAGTTTCGTTGAACCGATCTGTCTCCCCACCCCCTCACAATGCTACATCTATAGCTGACGTTGCCCCCTTCCCCCCAAGTTTCAGTCTAAGACCTACTTCTGCCCCATCACAATGTTACAGTCTGATGACCGATCTGCTGCCCCCTCCCATCACAATGTTTCAGTATGACTATCTATCTGCCCCCTCCCCTCCCGTTTAAGCTCTGACCTGATCTGTCTGCCCCATCCCATGACAGTTACAGTCTAATACCGATCGCTCCCCATCACTCACAATGTTACGTCTGATGACCGACTTCTGCCCCATCCCCCCAAAGTTACAGTGGAGCCGATTGTCGCCCCATCACAAATTTTTCGTTGACCCGACTGTCTCCCCCTCCCCTCAAAAGTTGCACCTCGCTGAGGCACAGAAAGTCGGTTTTTTATTTGAGAAGCAAGTAGGAAAAGGGGAAAAGTAAAGACAGTTAAACAATTTTTGGGGGCGCTAGAGATTCACAGCTAACAAAGGGAAAAAAGACACAGCCCTTCGTTTGGGGTTAGGGGGCCGTAATTTTTTTATCGGGAGTGGGATGACTCACTTTTTTTGTTCACTCTTTTGGTTTCCTCCCCTGCACCATTTCTTTACATACCTTTAGATTCATCGTGGATGGGAGTTACCCCCTTGTTTGTGATTTACTCTTTAGTGTTTCCTGCCCATCACCATTTTCTTTACATACCTTCAGATTCATCGGGGAGGGGGGTTACCCCCCTTTTTTTGTGATTCACTCTTAGTGTTTCCTCCTTTTGCACCCTTTCTTTTTCATACCTGTCGATTATCGGGGGGTGGGGGTTACCCCCCCTTTTTTGTGATTCACTCTTTATGTTTCCTCCTCATGCCCATTTTTAAAACCAGTAGATTCCTGGGAGTGGGGGGGTTTCCCCCCTTTTTTTTGATTCACTTTTTAGTTT